>MU711459.1:55013-69105 GCA_026770625.1 Nicotiana glauca | reverse complement strand
CCAACCACCTCCTCTGCCTCAAGTTCAACTCCTTCTGCTTGAACAAGTACTGCAGAATCTAGTGATCAGTGTACACCTCACACGTCACACCATATATGTAATGCCTCCAAATCTTCAAAGCATGAACAATAGCTGCCAACTCTAGATCATGAACCGGATAATTCTTCTCGTAGATCTTCAACTGCCTCGAAGCATAAGTAATGACTCTGCCATCCCGCATCAATACCGCACCAAGCCTAATACGTGAAACATCACAATAAACTATATAAGGCCCTGAGCCTGTGGGCAAAACCAATATCGGTGCCGTAGTCAAAGCTGTGTTGACCTTATGAAAGCTCGCCTCACACTCATTTGACCATCTGAACTGGGCACCCTTCTGGGTCAATCGGGTCATCGGGGCTGCAATAGATGAGAATCCTTCCACAAACCGATGGTAATATCCTGCTAACCACAAGAAACTCCAAATATCAGTAGCTGATGCTGGTCGAGGCCAGTTCTTGACTGCCTCAATCTTCTTTGGGTCCACCTGAATACCCTCTGCTGAGACGAAATGACCCAGAAATGCAACCGAACTCAACCAGAACTCACACTTTGAGAACTTAGCATATAACTGGCTATCCTTCAGAGTCTAAAGAACCACTTTGAGGTGCTGCTCGTGCTCTTCCTGGCTGCGGGAATACACCAGAATATCATCCATAAAGACTATCACGAACAAGTCCAAGTAAGGCCTGAACACTCGGTTCATCAACTCCATAAATAATGCTGGGGCATTGGTCAACCCAAATGACATGACAAAAAACTCATAATGCCCATACCGGGTGCAGAACGCTGTCTTAGAGACATCAGACGCCCTAATCCTCAGCTGATGGTAGCCAAATCTCAAGTCTATCTTTTAAAACACCTTTTCACCCTAAAGCTGGTCAAACAAATCATCAATCCTCAGTAGTGGATACTTGTTCTTTATCGTCATTTTATTCAATTGCAGGTAATCAATGCATATCCTCATCGATCCATCCTTTTTCTTCACAAATAACACCGGCGCACCCCAAGGAGAAACACTAGGCCTGATAAAACCCTTCTCTAGAAAGTCTTGCAACTGGTCCTATAACTCTTTCAACTCTGGCGGGGCCATGCAATACGGCGGAATGGAAATAGGCTAAGTGCCCGGAGCCTGATCAATACAGAAATCAATATCCTGTCGGGCGGCATACCTGGCAGGTCTGAAGGGAGAACCTCGGGGATCTCCCGAATAATAGGAACATAATCAATAGAAGGAACCTCTGTACTAGAATCACGAACATACGCTAGATAAGCTAAACACCCCTTCTCGACCATACGTCGATCCTTCGCATATGAAATAACACTGCGGTTGGCATGTAATGTGGTCCCTCTCTACTCCAATCGGGGCAAATCTGGCAAAGCCAAGGTCACGGTCTTGGCATGACTATCCAAGATAGCATGATACGGGGACAACCAATCCATCCCTAATATAACATCAAAATCCACCATGTCTAAGAGCAATAAATCAACACAAGTCTCAAGACCCTCAGACACTACCACACAGGAACGATGAACTCGATCGACCACTATAGAATCACCCACCGGTGTATATACATAAACAGGAATACCCAAAGCATCACTAGGCATAGCCAGGTAGGGTGCAAAATAGGAAGACACATATGAATACGTAGACCCAGGGTCAAATAGCACTGAAGCATCCCTACCACAGAGCAGAATAGTACCTGTAATGACTGCATCTGAAGACTCAGCCTCTGGCCTGGCTGGAAGAGCATAACACCGGAGCTGGGCCCCACCTCTATGAACTATCTCTCTGGAATGATCAGCTGATGGCTGGCCTCTACCTCTGGTGGTCCGACCTCCACCTCTATGATCTATGCCTCCACGTCTATGGCCTCTACCCATGCCTCTAGCTGGCTGGGCGGTCTGTGGATCACCTGATGCCTGTATCATAGGACGAGGACCCTGCTGCTGTGACTGAGCACCCCTTAACCTTGGGAAGCCCTTCTGATGTGACCATACGCACCACATTCATAGCACCCGCCTAAATGCTGCAGCTGAGAAGACTGTGACTGAGCCTGTCGACCTGAATGTCCACCCAAAAAACTCTGAAGTGGTGGGGCACTGATGGGTGCTGATGTGGAACTGTGAAGCTACTGTTCAGAATAATGCGAATGAAAACCACGACCCTATGAAGTACCATGAGAGACCTGTAGGGCTGACTGAAAGGTCCTCGGAGGATGGCCTCTATCTTAAGAATATCTACCTTCAGACGAGGTACCACTGAACCTACCTACATGACGAGGCCTCTTATCTGATCCATGACCACCTTCCCGTGTAAGAGCCAGCACAACCCTACGGGCCGCATTGGCCGCCTCCTAAAAAGAAATCTCACTACCGGCTCCCATAGCCATCTGGAGACGGATCGGCTGAATCAATCCATCAATAAACCTCCGCATCCCCTCTTGTTCTTGTGGGGAGTATGACAATGGCATGGCATGCCAGATCAATGAACCGAGTCTCATACTGCGTGACTGTCATAGAGCCCTGTTGGAGGCACTCGAACTACCTACGAAGAGCATCCCACTGAGTAACTGGGAGAAACTTCTCCAAAAACAACTCTGCAAACTGGTCCCAAGTCAATGATGGTAACCCTGCTGGTCTGGATAAACAATAGTCCCTCCACCAAGTCTTGGAGGATCTTGCTAGTCGAAAGGTGGCGAAGTTAACCCAATTGGTCTCCATAATACCCATAGTCCGAAGGATCTCATGGCAGCTAAATAGGAAATCATGTGGATCCTCTGAAGAAGTACCCTTGAATGTGGTGGTGAAGAGCTTGGAGAATCTATCAAGCCTCCACAAAGCATCTGAGGACATAGCCCCTCCATCGTCGGCCTGGGTCACAATACCTGGCTGAACTGCCACAACTGGCTGAACCACTAGAACATGAGCCTGGGGAGCTATCTGCTCCAGAGTATGTGTAGCATGAGTCTGAACCCCTCCTCCAGTCTGTGAAGTGGCTGGTGCTACTGGAAGCAAACCCGCTCTAGTGACTCTCTCCATAAAGCCTGCCAGTCTGACCAAAGCATCCTGATGATCTAGGGTGACCATGAACCCTCCTGGGACCTGAGCTGGGCCCACCAGAGTTGCTGGGGCTGAACCTCCTCATCATAGTCAATATGAGGCTCCACCTCTGGGACTGCTGCCCGGGGCTGAGCTCCGCCCCTGCCTCGGCCTCTGGCACAGCCTCGACCTCTGCCCATCGTAGGAGTTGCCGCTGGGGGCTCGGGCTGCTGTGCGGTAGAAGAGGAAGCACGTGTTCTCGCCATATGTGAAAGAACAAAATTGAAAGACAATCAGTATTTGAGAAATATAATCATACGACAAGACAGAACAAAAGTGAGATTTTCCTAACTCCGTAGCCTCTGGGGGATAAGTACAGATGTCTCCGTACAGATCCCTTAGACTCAACCAAGTTTGTCCTAGAGTAGCGAGACCTATGTAACCTAGCGCTCTGATACCAACTTGTCGCGACCCGGATTTCCCACCATCGGGGGTCGTGATGGCGCCTACTATCGGAGCTAGGCAAGCCAAGTAGTTAAAATATTTTCTAATAACATCTCAACAATAATAATAAACGATTCATTTAAAATAAAGCGGAAGTCTTAAAAACATCGATATCTGAAAACCAAATGCGGAAGTTTAACATTTCTCTACCCAAGACTGGTGTCATTAACTCATGAACTACTAAAGAGTGCTATAAACAAGTCTGAATAGAAGTACATCAATGGTTGTCTCGGTACAAGGAAAACAAACTAATAACATAGAAGGGACTCCGGCCTGGAAACGTCAGCTAGGATACCTCGAAAGTCCCTGGACTAAATTCAGCTCCCGATCAAACCCTACTGCTGAGGCCCAAAGGCTGCTCCTGAATCTGTGCAAAAAGATGCACAGAGTGTAGCATCAGCACAACTGACCCTATATGCATGTAAGTGCCTAGCCTAACCCCGGCGAAGTAGTGACGAGGCTAGACCAGACTACCAGATAAACCTGTGCAGTTATGAAATATATTGTAAAAAATAAATAGGAAATAAAAAGTTATAAAAGGAGGGGGAAACATGCTGTGGGGAGGCAACAGTTAAAACAGGAAGTCGAAACTTAAAGGATAGAACAACCAACAGAAACTTAAATCCATAATAAAAATAATTAAACTATAGTTTATTATGGTGCGCAACCCGATCCGATCACATATAATATTGTTGCGGCGTGCAACCCGAACCACAAATATACAGTGTGTTTGCGGTGTGCAACCCGATCCTCAATTATATAGTGGTGTGGCGGTGCGCAACCCGATCCTCAATTATATAGTGTTGTTGCGACGTGCAACCCGATCCACAATTATCACTGTTGCGGCGTGCAACCCGATCCATATATAAAACAACCAAACCTCACCCAATCAACAATCACAAGTAAGGGGTAAGGGAGGTGTAACAACTGGTGACAGCGACCCCGGCAAGGGAAATATAACAACGCAACTAAATCCCGGCAAGTTGAGAAAATCAACAAAACCAATAACACGTCTTGGAAAGGGAGTAATCATCAAATCTTTCACTTTCTTACACTTCTCACTGTAATTCACCTTAACATTTGATCCATCGCTCCAAGAGTCATTTCATAATCTCTGTCTCATGCTCTTTACAGTATATAGATGTCCTCAAATATGCATGGAAGAATCACAACGACTCAGGATAATCTTAATATAAGGACATACGGTCATGCTAGACACCAATGTATAGATACTCGCCACCATGCCTATACACCGTACTCGATAAATAGCAATTAGCAAATAAGACTCTACTCCTATTCCCTCAAGCCAAAGTTAGACCAAACACTTACCTCAAATGCTCCAAAAATCAACTCAAGCCGCTAGTGTAGCTTTGCCCCTCGAATTCGGCTCCAACTCAGTCAAATCTATGAAATAATGACCTTAAAATATTAATAATAGCTAAACAAACTAAACCCAATGCCCAAATATGAATTCCCAACCTTTCTTCCAAAAATTCCAAAATCGACCCCGGGCCCGCTTGGTCAAATCATGAGGTTCAAACCAATTCCATGTCACCCATTCCCCCACGATCCCGGATATACAATTTGTTTTCAAATTCGACCCCAAAACGAGGTCTAAATCGAAGAAAATCGAAAAATCCTAACTCTACCCTTTTTCCCCAATTTCCACCCTAATCTATGTGATTTAAGCTTGGAAACCTACTAATTAATGAAGGATAATGAGGGAAATAAGTAGGAAATTACTTACCCAAGTGGTCTTGAAGAAGGGGGCTTCAATGGCTTCCTAAAGCTTGGGAGAGAAGAGAGCTCTTGAGTATTTTTGAGAAAACCCGTATTTACGGTTCTGTTTTTAAAAAAAAATCACTGGGGGATTTTACTCTATGCGTTCACAAAACTGGGGTCCCATTCACAATGAAAGGGAAGCTGGGTGCATCGCGTTCGCGACTAGGGTGATGCGTGCACGAAGGGAAAACTGGTAGGGGGTCCTGGGTTGGCTTACGCGAACGCACAAGAGAGGATGCGATCGCGTTTGAGGAAAGGCTGGAACTTCGCGAATGCGGGGGCTGTTCCGCGAACGCGTAGAAGAGTAGGCCCAAAGGTATGTGAATGCGGGATGCAGTCCGCGATCGCGAAGAAGAAATTGCTGGGCAAAAATTGCAGAAAAATCTGTTACACCTCCTAAGTCCAAAACTACGCTGAACACCTCCGAAAACACTGCCGAGCACTCGGGGCTCCTAACCAATCGCACACACTAACTCAACAACCTTATACGAACTTAATCGAGTGATCAAATTGCCAAAACAACATCAAAATCAATGAATCAAACCTCAAAATCTTAATTTTTCAGTATAACTTCATAAACTTCAAATTTTATATATTTAGGTCTGAAACACGTCAAATGACGTCCGATTTCCACCAAATTTCACATAAAGCGTTAAAACATATATAAGACTTGTACCGGGTGTCGGAACCAAAATATGAGCCCGATACCACAGTCTTTTAATCAATTTTCATTTTCATTTTCCTTAATAATTTCAGAAAAATAATTTCACAGAAAAATTCTTTTCTCGGGCTCTTGACCTCGGAATTCGACTCCGGGCATATGCCCGAGTCTCATATTTTTATACAGACCCTTCGGGACCGTCAAATCATAGGTCCGGGTCCATTTACCAAAAATATTGATCAAAGTCAACTTTAATCATTTTAAATTCACACTTTAAAAATTTTCACAGAATTTAACATATAATATTTTCGGCTACGCGCCCAGACTGTGCACGCAAATTGAGGCAAGTAAAAATGAGATTTTTAAGGCCACAAAAGCACAGAATGAAAGAGAAAACGGGTCATCACAAATAAATAGCAATGTTATTTCAGTTATTGTTAGACTTACCTAGTTTAGAGACTAGATGTTTATATCTAAGTCGCATGCTTAAGGGTTTTTGACAACTATGACTCGGGCACTTGTCGCGGCCCATCGGTTTGGGTTGTGAAATGCCTAGTCGTTTTAAATATTTTAGTCTCGATGCCCTAATTTATGTTTCCTCTATGTTATATTGTGGTTATGTGATTTTTCAGGATTTTTGGTTTTGGTTTCGGGTTTGTTTCGGAATGAAATGGGACACATATTCCCTAAGTTAGAGGTTTAAATCGTAGGAGTTGATCGTTATTTGACTTGTGTGAATATGAATCTGAAATGGAGTTTTGATGGTTCCAATAGCTCCATATGGTGATTTTATTGTTAGGAGAGTGTTCGGATGCTTATTTGGAGGTTCGTAGGTCATTTCAGCGTAAATTGGCAAAAGTTGGAAGATTTTGAAAAGTTTGACCGGGAGTGGACTTTTTGATATCAGGTTGGATTCTAATTATGGAAGTTGAATTAGGTCCGTAATGTCATTTATGACTTGTTTACAAAATTTGGTATCAATCAAAGTTGATTTGGTATGATTTGGCATTTATTTCAAAATTCGGAAGTTCATAAGTTCTTAGGCTTGAAATGATGCGCAATTCATGATGCTAGTGTTGTTTGATTTGATTTGATGCTTCGAGCATGTTCATAGGATTTTTTAGGACTTGTTTGTAAGTTTGGTTGAGGTCCCTGGGGCCTCGGGTGTGATTCGGACCTTGTTTGGCGCATTTTGGATCATTTAGGAATGGTTGAAATTCTAGTGCCTCCCAGTTGTGGTTTCCTCTTATGCAATTATGGGGCCGCGATCGGGAAGCTCTAATATTTTGCAATCATGGATTGCTGCTATGCGATTGAGAGATGTCTTGTGTGATCGCGAAGCTTGGTAGGTCAGTTCACCGAGAACGCATGGGTGGTGCCGCGTCCGATACGAAGGAAGGGGAGGCCTGCGAGGTGGGTGCACTACTCTATGCGATCGCGATTTTGATCATGTGATCGTGTAACCTTGGAAAGGTTTCTCTTTGCATTCGCGAGCATTATTTTGTATTCACGTATAAGGTTTTTAAGTTGATGAAAATTTTGTTCTTCACGATCGCTTGGGAGTTTCCACAATTGCGATGTGTAAATAACTGGGCAGCAGAACCTAAGATTAAAATCGAGGGTTTATTTCGAGTGTTTATTTCATATTTTCACAATTTAAACTTAGAGAGCTCGTTTTGAGGCGAAATTTCGTGAGATTTTTAGAGGGATTGTTGGCATAAGAGTTCTTAACTCGAGTTTGACTAAATTCCACTAACTTATCATTGATTTTATCATGTAATTAGGGATTTGGGTTGGAAAAATTGGGGAAAAGTGATAAAACTTCTTATGCTAAATTTTTTAGTTTTGAAAGGTGAAATAAGGTCAGATTTGAATAATTCTTTTATGGTTGGACTCTATATCGAATGGGTGTTTGATTTTTGTAATTTTGGTCAGGTTCCGAGATGCGGGATCGGGTCAAATTTTTGGGGCGATTTTTCAATTCTTTACTAAGATCATATTTCATTATTTAAATTAGTTCCTCTCGTTATATTGGCTACATTCGAGCTATTCGGAGTTGAAAAATCGAGGGAAAGGCCTCCTAGTTGATTGGTTTAGTATGGTTTGAGGTAAGTGACTTGGTTAACATTGTGTGGGGGAAATTTCCCTTAGGATTAGGTACTGTTGTGATAATTGTGATATGTGGAGGCCATATACGCAAGGCGAGGAGTGTTTACACGGGCTAAATGTTGAGATTCCAGTGTTAGCTACATAGTTTCCTTTTCATGCTTTAATTGAGTCACTTTAGCATGTTGTTGTCACTATGTTTAGTCTAATTTCACATGTCTACTTGTCTTATCTCTTATTTGCAACTTTTACCACATGTTTAGTAGAATTACTTGTTTTTCATAATTCTGTATTCATAATGAACTGTGGGATTATTTACTTGAAATTTTCTATCCTTGAAATATCTTGTTGCAGAGATTAGTGTTGAGATGCAAAGGCCGTGGTTTCTATTATGGCAAAGTGTAAGGTGTGAAATATCATTTTATTGAGTTTTTATATTTTGGCATTTGTGTTATTATTGAGAGGATTGTTTGGTTGTTTGCATGAGGTTTCTATCATGCTGTTGTACTATTTGCATGAGGTGTTTGTCGTGCTGTTGTTACTATTGAGACACATATGGTTGTATAAGGTTAGGGTGCTAAAACACATGCGGTGAGATAAGGTGTGGTTGATACACATGGCTAGTAGGGGAACTACTAGAAGCCATGTGAGGTGGGCTAAAACATAGGGTGCTATTTCGGGAAAATAATTTTCAAAACTAAATGTAAAGGCTCCCGTGGTGATATAAGAAAAGACTGTGAGTTACTTTTATAAGTTAAGACTACGAGGCGCTACCTTGGTAGGGCCCCCTATTGATCTTTCTCTGTTTGCTGTATTTGTTTTGGTTGTTGTTTCCTTAACATGTAAATCCTTATTTTCCTTTCGTGTTGTGTTAATTGACTTGAATCCGTGTTGTTAATTTTCCATAGATTCTTTATTGTTTCACTTCCTTTGACATTATCATTATATTGTTATGTCTTCTCTATTGTTTCTTATTATCTCCAGTTTTCTTGACCTGACCACGTCACTACTCTACCGAGGTTAGGCTTGACACTTATTGGGTACGTTGTGATGTACTCATACGATGCTTCTGCACATGTTTTGTGGAGATCCATGTACATCTTATCGGTCCCGCTACTAGCGCGCTTGCTTTTGGAGAGTTCAAGGTACACCTGCCCGTATTTGCTGGCCTTGGAGTCCCCTTCCATCCTGTTCTTCCTTATTTCTTTTCACTTCTATAGACAGTGATGTATAGGATTGTTTAGCACTGTATCTAGAGCTTGTGAATTATATTTTACTAGGTTTGGGAGTTTTGAAATTCTAAGCCTTTATTTAAAGTTTCTGCATATTGTTAGGCTTACCTAGTCTTAGAGACTAGGTTCCGTCACGATATCCTACGGAGGGAAATCGGGGTCATGACAAGTTGATATCATAGCTATAGGCTCATAGGTGTTATGAGTCACAAGTAGATTTAGTAGAGCCTCGCGGATCGGTACAAAGACGTCTATACTTATCTTCGGGAGGCAATGGAACTGTTAGGAGAAAATAATCTTCACTTCTTTGATTCCTTATTGTGCAAAATTGTTGACTTTGGAATTCTAAATTTCTGTCTTTCTATTCTCTCACAGATGGTGAGGACACGTACAGCCGGATCAGATGAGTAGATACTGCGCCCCCTGCTAGAGCTGTGAGAGGCCGGAACTGGGGTAGAGGCTGAGGATGTCCACGTTGTGCAGCCAGAGCGCTTGTAAGAGCTGCTATATAGGAGCCACTAATAGCTCTAGTTGGAGAGCAGGCACCTGAGATGCCCATTACTGCAACAGCACTCCAGGAGACTCTCGCCCAGCTTTTGAGCATGTTCGGCACTTTATCTCAAGCAGGGTTGATCCCACTTGCTCCTGCCACATCTCAGGCAAGAGGAGAAGCACAGATTCCCACCGCCTGTACCCTAGAGAACCAAGTCCAAGTTGACCAGGTCCTGGAGGTCATACTAGTGCAGCCGGTCGCCCAGTTCAGCTCGAGGTTAGGGCAACAGTTTCTAAGGGGGGAACACTCAAGCTCGAGACGTACAAGAAGTACCACCCTCCTACTTTCAGCGGCTTGGCTTCAGATGATGCCCAAGTGTTTTTTGTATAATACCACCATATCCTCCGTACTCTATAATTGGGGAGTCTAGTGGGGTTGCTTTCACTACTTTCCAGCTTAACGGAGCGGCTTATCAGTGGTGGCGAGCAATGAGTTGGGTAGTCCAACCAAGGAAACTTCACTCACTTGGACTTAGTTCTCGGCTATGTTCTTGAGGGAGTTTGTTCCCTAGAGTCTCAGAGATGTATGGCGCGTAGAGTTTGAGCAGTTGTGCTAGGGTTCATGATTGTATCAGAGTATGCGATCTGGTTTAGTGATTTGGCTAGGCATGCACCAGCCTTGGTTGCTACTGTTAGAGAGCGAGTTCGTCGAATCATTGAGGGGCTCAACCCCTGTATCAGATTTAGCATGGCCTGAGAGTTGGAGATGGACATTGCATACCAGTTGGTAGTGGGATGTCTAGAAGATTGGAGGATATGTGGGCTCGGGAGAGAGAGGTGAGGGAGGCCAAGAGGACTCAACATTCTAGCACATAAAGTAGTATACGTGCCTTAGTTGCAGGTCGTCACGGCAGGGGCTGTGTGAGTCACCCTGTTCATTCAGCATATTTGGCCTCCAGCAGTATTCCGGCCACTCCTAGACTGTAGGCTCCCTATTATTCACCACCATTATCTGGTGCCCCTCCTATACAAGGTGTTTTAAGAGGTCATTCCAGCCAATCAGGCAAGATCTAGCCACAACAGCCACGTCCTCAGAGAGCTTATTTTGAGTGTGGTGACACTCATCATATGGTGAGGGATTGCCCTAGAATCAAGAGGGGTGCACCTCCATAGACTACTCAGGCTCCGCGTATTCCACCGAGTCCTCAAGCTTCTCAATCCATGGTCATCGCACCAGTTGCCACTCCACCTGCACAACCAGCTAGAGGTAGAGGACGAGCAGGTAAAGGTCACCCTAGAGAGGGAGGCCAGGCCAGATATTATGCACTTCCTACTAGGATGGAGGCAATTGCATCCGACTCAGTCATCACAAGTATTGTTCTAGTCTGACATAGAGATGTTGTCTTATTTGATCTAGGATCAACTTATTCCTATGTGTCATCTTATTTTGCTCCATATTTGGGTGTATCCCGCGATTTTTTGTGTTCTCTTGTCTATGTCTTGACACTTGTGGGAGATTATATTGCTTTGACCGTGTGTATCAGTCATGTTTAGTTGTTCTTGGTAGTTTTGAGACCAGAGCCGATCTATTGGTTCTCAGTAGGGTAGATTTTGATATTATTTTGGGCATTTACTGGTCGTTGCTCTACCATAGTATTCTCGATTGTCATGCCAAGACCGTGATGGTGGCTATGCCAGGATTACAATGGATAGAGAGGAGAGGTGCTTTAGATTGTGTTCTTAGTAGGGTTATCTCATTTCTAAATTCTTAGCGTATGGTTGAGAAGGGGTGTAAATCTTATCTAGCTTTCGTGAGGGATGTCAGTGTTGATACTCCTACCATGAAGTTAGTTTTGATAGTGAAGGATTATCCAAATGTATTTCCGGCGGATCTTCCAAGCTTTCCGCCTGACAGGGATGTCAATCTTGGCATTGATTTGTTACCGGGCACTCAGCCCATTTCTATTCCACCCAATCATATGGTCCCAACAGAGTTGAAAGAGTTAAATGAGCAGTTTCAAGAGTTTCTTAATAAGGGCTTCATTCGGCCCAATGTGTCGCCTTAGGGTGCTCTAGTCTTGTTTTTAAAGAATAAGGATGGTTCTATGCACATGTGTATTGATTACTGTTAGTTGAACAAGGTTATAGTGAAGAAAAGGTATCCATTGCCACGTATTAATGATCTATTTGATCAGATGAAGGGTGCCAGAGTGTTCTCTAAGATTGACGTGCGTTTAGGCTATCATCATTTGAAGATTTGGGAGACAGATATCCCGAAGAATGCTTTCAGGACTCGGTATGGTCATTACGAGTTCCTTGTGGTTTTATTTGGGCTGACCAACGGCCCATCAGCATTCATGCATATTATGAATAGTGTATTTCAGCCCTATCTCGACTCTTTTGTCATTGTGTTTATTGACAACATTCTAGTATACTCCCAGAGCTGGGAGGATCATGAGCAACACTTGAGGACTGTGCTTCAGACCTTAAGAGAAAAGAAGTTATATGCAAAATTTTCAAAGTGTGAATTTTGGCTAGATCCGGTGGCATTTTTTGTTCATGTAGTGTCGAGTGTGGGGATCAAGGTGGATCCAAAGAAGGTTGAAGCATTCAAAGTTCGCCCATACCATCTTCAGCTAAATAAATTCTGAGTTTTCTTGGTTTGGCGAGGTATTACTGTCAATTTGTAGAGGGTTTCTCGTCTATTACAGCACTTATGACCAGATTGACCCAGATGGGTGCTCTGTTAAGATGGACGGAAGAGTATGAGGAGAGCATTCAAAACCTCCAGACAGCTTTGACTATATCCCCCAGTGTTGGTGTTACCTTCGAGTTCGGGTTCTTATACTGTCTACTATTATGCGTCGCGTATTGGTCTCAGCGCGGTGTTGATACAGAATAGCAGGGTAATTGCCTACGCGTCTAGATAGCTGAAGGTTCATGAGAAGAACTATCATGTCCACGACCTCGAGTTAGCATCTATTGCTCATGCCTTGAAGATCTAGTGGAACTATTTGTACGGTGTCCCTTGTGAGGTCTACACCGACCATTGGAGTCTACAATATCAATTCAAATAGAAGGATCTTAACTTGTGGCAGCGGAGATGGTTAGAGTTGCCTAATGAATATGATATCACCATTCTATATCATCCCGCAAAGGTCAATATGGTGGCCAATGCCTTGAGTCGCAAGGCGGAAAGTTTGGGCAACTTAGGATATCTACCGATAGCAGAGAGGCCATTAGCCTTGGATTTTCAAGCCTTGTCTAACTAGTTTGCTAGATTGGATGTTTTTGAGACGAGCCGAGTTTTGGCTTGTGTGGTTTCTCGGTCTTCTCTTTATAATCGTATCAGAGAGCGTTAGTATGACGACCCCCATCAGCTTTTCCTCAAGGACACAGTTCAGCATGGCGATGCCAAGTAGGTTACTATTGGAGATGAAGATCTATTATGGATGAAGGGCAGACTGTGTGTACCCCATGTATATGGCTAGCGTGAGTTGATTCTCCAGGATGCTTACATTTCACGATACTCAATTCATACGGGTGCCGCCGAGATGTATCAAGACTTGATGTAGCACTATTGTTAGAGGCGGATAAAGAAAGATATAGTGGAATGTGTAGCCCAGTGTCTAAACTGTCAGCAAGTGAAATATAAGCATCAACGGCTCGGTGGATTGCTTCAGAGGTTAGAGATCCCAGAGTGGAAATGGGAACGGATTACTATGGATTTTTTTCTTGGGTTCCCACGAACTTAGAGGAAGTTCGATGTAGTTTGGGTGATTGTTGATGGTTTAACCAAGTCAGCTCACTTCATTCCAGTGGTGACTACTTATTCTTCAGAGCAGTTGGCTCAGGTTTATATTTATAATATTGTTAAACTTCATGGTGTGTCGGTATCTATCATCTCTGACCGGGGTACACAATTTACATTTGTAAGGCTCCAAAACATTTCAAAGTGATTTAGGGTTTTGTGGTGCCAGCCAGGCTAATTATAATATTTTACGTGTGATTGACATGAAGAAAATCAATTGGATATGGTAAATAAGTGTAAAAGTCATATAATAAGTAATTTGGGGTCTAAAGAGAAGCCTAAGTCTAAGTCAAGTTAGAAATTTTCACAATACGCTAAAATTCCAAATGAGTTCTCACAAGTCCACACTTTGGACGAGCATATAAACCTGTGTGGACTTGTGAGAACTCATTTGGAATTTTAGCGTATTGTGAAAATTTCTAA
>MU711459.1:5390-25083 GCA_026770625.1 Nicotiana glauca | reverse complement strand
ATATATATATATATATATATATATATATATATATATATATATATATATATATATATATATATATATAAGTTGCGTATTAAAATGTTATAGCTTTGAGTCGTGTTTCAAATAAAGGCTAGTATGCCAAATTTTGTGAGAAAACTCAATATGGTTGATGCTCCTAATTGCTCTTATGTGTACCAAATGTATTTGATAGATTGTGTCTAGTGGTTGGTAATCTAGGAAGATGTTTGAAATGAATTAAATGAATTTGTGTTGCAAGAATATATGCGTAAGATGTGTCTCACTGCTACTATATGCTATTTTGTCAAATGAAAATGTGTGAAGAATGTGAAACATGTGCTAAAATGCCTATACTTCTAGTTGAATTTGATTTGAGATTATTATGCCAAAATGTGTGAAATCCTCCTTATGCTTACGATCTATAATTGCTCTTATATGTGCCTATTGTCGTGAATTAAAAGGTTTAATGTTGAAAGTGAAAATGATGTGAAATGTAGGGGAAAAGAACTTGAGTTATGAAATGTAGCCTAGTGACAAAAATGATGGGATAATTGTGGCCCAAAGTGCCGATGAGCTGATATATATGAAATAAATTTGAAATATGATGATTGATAGAAAATTGAAATGTCTTGAGTGAGACGGCCGAGCCGATTTGGCCGTGATCGGACGCCATGCCGCACACATGGTGTTATTGTGCTGGAAATTGGACAAGAATTGAAATAGGAATTGAGATTGGGGAAATATTTCTCCAAGGATATGACCTAGCGGATCTGTTCGTGATCGGACTCCGTGCTAGATTCACTGTAGAGTGTGTGTGTGTGTGTGTGTGTGTGTGTGTGTGTGTGTGTGTGTATATATTGGCACAGAAATTGTGATTAAAATTGGGAGTTGGTTATGATGTGCATATTGTGAACAATGGTTTTGTGAATAGTAGTATTGTGAATTGTGGTGAATAGATATTGTTTACCGTGAAAATGGTAACAATAATTAAATTTGTAAATGGGATTTTAAAAATACGTGATGTATTCCCGAGCTAGTTTGTAAGGGAGGCTAGTGCTAAAACGTGAGGTAAAACGATAAAGATCGAGTTAACCAGACCAATAATCAAATTAGTAAGGGGATGTTGCTCGGTCGCAAAGCCAGCCAGCAGATACCTCGGGGCCGAGATTCGAGCCTTTCTCAGGCTATCGAGGGCAGTCGGGAAGGGGATAACATGTAAGAATATAGCTAAGTAAGGCTTTATACTACCATTATTGAGCAAAATAACGAAGAACAAACGAGGAAATAATTAAATGTTAAGGCGACCTCGAGGTCGATGAAGATAGATAACTTAGAAGAAAGATATATATATACATATACATATATATACATATATATATATACATATACATATATATATATATATATATATATATATATATATATATGTGTATAAAATTGCATTTGTGGAGAAGTGGAGCAATAAAAAATTGCATTTGTGGAGAAGTGGAGCAACATCAGTCTGCCCTATAGGAAGGCAGGGACCCTCTTTATATAGGCAAGGGATCCCTTACAATATAAAACGTGGTAAATAGTGATAGTACATGGATAGCCTGTCTAGATTCAACACCTCATAATAGACCTTAGGTAGGCCTACCTTGTCAGGTCGAATTACGTGTCTTGGGAGCCTCCCCCTTACTTGTCGTGGTCCGCTGCAATGGTCGGAGCAAAATCAATTCTTAGGCGAACCTCGAGGACGGACTCTGGCCTTGGCTCAAAACCCCGAGGGGTATGAACGAGAGATGATCTTTCGGTGGAGAATTTGGGCTCCCGGGTTCACCGGACATAGATAGTCTCCACGTTTCTTAGAGCGAAAGGCGCCGGGGAGTGATGAGAAATAATTCTGAACTTCTGCTTCCTTTGGCATCCCTGAGAATGTTTGCGGGCTGCAAAGGTGTACCGTGGGCGTCGCTACTACGGACTCCATCATTGACTGCGACCATTGGCTCTCTTTAATGTACCCATGATGCCTTTATAAAAGCTTGTTTCTTCCCATCCGGATCCCATTTAGAACCTTTTTGTGAAGTCTGTATTTCTTCTTTTCCTTGCTTTCTTCCTAGGAGCACGACCTTCTTTGCTTTTCTCTTTTCTTAGTCCTTTTCAAGGATGGTGAACATTTCTACTGCTGCTTCTCATGAGATGACAGGCTCTTCATCTTCGTTCTTCTCTTAAGGTGAAGTGACGGTGGGGGAGTGTGTCCCGCGATCCTTCGTGATGACTTCAGATTTCAGGGTCGAAAGACCCTCTTCGAAATTAGGATATTGTGAACTAGTAAATCGATACATCAGCTCCATAATGGATATAGGGAGAGTGAAAGCCAATTGCTACTGGGGGATGTTGTGCTCATGGAGATTCCTGCTCGGGGTGAATACATTAGAGCTTATAAGACTGGTTTTCTGAACGTGTATACCTACCCATTTACTTTAGGATCGGTGGGGCCGTCTTTGTCCCTAATAGATCCTGTGGTCCTCGATTTTTGCCGGAGTTATCAGGTAACTCTAGGTCAGATCCATCCTTTGTTTTGGCATGTGATTTATATGATTAGGCATTATTCGAGCATGATAGAGGGGATTCCCTTTACTTTGAATCACCTGATCCGGATGTACAACCCTCGCCTCCTTTGTGGAGGCTTAATCAAGCTTCGTCGCCGAGCCTCGAGATCTCTTTTCGCCTGTACTGAGGAATTCAAGGATGATGGTTGGTTGAGTCGATTTGTTCGAGTGAGGACATCGGATCTGATCTCGACGGGAGGAATGTTGCTTCCCGAAAAGTGGAATGTCGCGCGTAAGTAAATGCAAGGCTTCTGTTTCGTTTTGATGGTTTCTCCTTATGTTCCTCACTTTGTCGTTTCTTCTATTTCTTTTTAGCTGTGGCTGTCTACCTTGGGGCGGTTTCGGATCTGCGATATTGGGTTGGTTGTTTATACTTGGATTGCCCGTATAACAATCGCGCATGGTGGGATTTGTCAAGAGCCCGGTGGGAGGCGAAAGATCATGGTAAATTTCGAGTTCTCGGTGCATCCACACGCTCCATTGCAATTTCCTGCTGACAACTTTTCCCTTTTCGCGCTTTTAACCCTTATACTTATGTAGGTCTGGGAGCGGTCTTACTGATAAAGGAAGTTTTGCCCGCCGGAGGGGTTATCCAAATGCTTGACGTGGAGAAAAAGAGGCAGAGGGATGCTCCGACCGATCTACTAGAGCCGAAAAAGACCAAATTTGAGGAGCCCAAGGTTGAATTATCAATTCCAACTTCAGGCGCGGAGGTAAATCCTCGTGCTGAAGTAGAGGGAGAAAACAGCCCCTTGGCATCCTCCGAAGATCATTCGGGATCGGCTGCTACTCGGGTCGAGGAGATGAATGCCCGCGGACAAGATTCTGATGATGACGCGACCCGTTTTTATAGTGGCGAAGCAACAGATGGTGTATCGAGTACTGGTTTCGATCCGGCAGGTGGCCGGAATCCTCCGCGCATCGGGATATCTTCAACAGGCAGCTTGAAGGAAATTCAATCAGGGACCCACAATGAACGGGTGTTGGACATTCAAACTGACCCTATTAGCTCGTTAGTTGTCATTGATTCACCGAAGAGGGGATCAGCTCAACCTCCCGGAGTGCGAGACGAACTTTGTGAGGATCTTCCTGAGGCGGGTGCACTGGTCGAAGGTGGAGATGTCTTGGGGGTCTGGCGATCGTCCTTGAGGGTGGCTCTAGGGTCGACGCTCCCTCTATTTTTGGCGAGATGGGCAGGCTTTGTGAGTGGGTAAACCCCTTCATCCTCTTTTTATTGCTTTGGGCCGTTCCAATCTTTGTTTCCTTAACCTTTATGCACTTTCAGGCAAAAATGCTTTACAGCCAAACCCTCGCCCGGTATCAGGACGAGGTGAGCCACCGTAAATATGAGAAAGTCATTTTAACCGAACAGGTTATTCATCCTTCCTTCTTGCTATATTTTGAGCTTCCGTGGGAGTCTATTGCATTTAAATCTTTGGGCCCCAACTTATGCAGTTCGAGAGGGAAATGCTTTCACTGAAAAGGGAGCTTCATGCTGTGGATGCTGAAATCCTCGAGCTCAGCTTCCATATGGATGAGGTGACTTGTGAGACGGACAGCCTTGCGAGGAGGGTTTCCTCGGTTGAGTGCTAGCTTCGAGATGCGAATGAGGATAATGGCAAGTACAAGGATCTCTGTTCCGGGCTGATGGCTGCACTGCTTTGGATTAGGTTTGAGGCCGAGGAGCTTGTATCTTTATATAGGGGAGGAGCTGCTGCTAAAGATTCCTATGTGGAGAGGGCCTTCGGAGGGGCAGCCCTGGCTTTGCCTCAATCCGCAGATTGTGTTTGGTCGGACCCTCAAAGGTTAACCATCAAGGGCGCATTGGAAAGCTGCTCAAGCGGTGTTAGAAGTGGGGGCAGATCTCCGGAGAGAGAGGACACCGTTGAGAAGGGACCGTCCCTGGATTTGTAGGCTTAGGTTATGTGGATTTTTACATTATTTTCCTTGCCTATATATGGAGTTTTCATTTCGGCATATATAGAAGGAGAAAAATCTTCTGAGTTTATCCCCCTAGTCGGCGAGAACTTTGAATCTGTAGTGCAGCTTTATGGCCCATTTCGGGCTGGTTGATGCGATCCCTATCGAGAGTGGCCGCAGGGGTCTCGCATGGCTTTTGCTATTTTTTATTTATTTTGGGATCCGGTTCCCAAGTTGTGCTGCGACACGAGCTGTAATCGACCCCTGAGCTTCCATGATTCCCCGATCGACGATGATAGCATTTGTGCCGTGGCTTTAGGTATTTTGCAATTTTCCTAGAGCCAGTCTCCGAGTCGGGAATCCGACTTGGGCTTAATATACTCTCAAGCCTTGCTTGTTTGAGTTGGAGATAATGGCCCTTGTGCCATGCCCTTGGGCGTGCTATAATATTTGGGTCCAGTCTCTGAGCTGCGTTGCGACTCGAGCTGTAATTAACCTTTGATCTTTTCGGTAATTCCGGTTGGCGATAGTGGTATCGATGTCACGCTCTTGGGAGTATTATGATTTTTGGTTCTAGTCTCTGAGTCGCGTTGCGGCTCAAGCTTTAATGGACCCTCAAATCTCATTTGAGCTCTTGGCCAGCGACGGTGGCCTTTCCGTTTGAGACCTTTTAGTATGAGGCCCGGAGGCTTTGCTTAGTTAACTATTTTGGATCCGATCTCCGAATAGGGTTACAATTCGAGCTCGCTTTAATCCTCAAGTTATCAAATTTCAAGTTGGCGACAATGGCTCTTACACTGTATGGTCGTAGAGACCTTTGATATGAGGCCTGGAGGCTTGCTTAGCCGGCGACGATAGCACTTATGCTGTTTGGTCATAGAGACATTTTGATATGAGGACCGGAGGCTTTTTGTTGGCTTTGTTTCCTCTCATTAAGGTCTTATTGAATAATTTTTCCTGACCCTTCGTCGGTTATGAAAGAACCTCGATTTCTAGTTGTAGTTGGTGAGGTTTTGAGCACCTCGTAAGGTTCATAGCTCATAGGTTGAGTAGATCGATGCTCTTTTAATTTTGGAGCCGACGTGGTCAGGACTCATTTTTTTCCTATTGAGGGAAGCCTATTTTTTAATCGGTTATTTTTTAAGTAGATTTGGAGGATTTTTTAGCGACAATCGGGCATCCCGAGTCGCATTTATTGGGCTGAAGCAGACATTTTGACAAGAGTCATGTGCATTTGGCTGGGGCTATTTTTTTATCTCGAGAGGCAGTTTTAGGAGCCTACACCGAGGGTATGATCTTTAGGGATTCTTAAAAATGCGACTTATAGCCTAAACTACACGATTTTTTATGCATGTTAAGGTCTTACAGTTTGTCATGCCTGTTGAGGTCTTACAGTGTATGGAGAATAAATCTAGTTATGCCGAGGCTGCACATTAGGGTCTTACAATTTCGAATTTTCCAGTGCATGGCGATTGGCGATGATTATTTTTCAAGTCCCCGAATTTTGCTCAAGCTTGAAGACAACTTTTTGCGAACCTGGAGTTGTATTTGCGAGGGCTTTGTGAGCCTGGAATTTTGACCCCGAGATAGGTTGGATGCTGAATCGTTTTAAGTCTCTGAGTATCTCGGGACGTATTTGATGGAGATGCTTTTGTCATGAATATGCAAAAAAAAACCTTATTCAAAGTAATATGTCAAGAAATATTCTTTATTGATTAGTGTAAATATAGGTCGTGGATACATACTGCCCTATTGCTGCGATATCAGCTCACCAGGTATGGCTCTTCGGGTCGTTTGGCCCGATGCATTGCCTTCCGTCAGAGTGTCACTCGTCATTCTTGCTGAAGCTGGGCTGGTTGTAACGGAGATCCCGTAGGCATGGATGGTGCAGCCGCCGCCTTACAAAAAAATCCTGTTGACAAAAAAACAATTCTTGAGCGGAAAAAGAGAGAGAGAGAGTTGATAGAGAAAGAAAGGGAATTTTGCTAGAGGGCTCCTGTGGGGCTCCGCAGTTGGATAACCTAACAGTAATATTGCTTAAGCATTGACACATTCTAGTTGCTCGGGAGCTATTCGCCTTCCTTGGTGTCGATCTTGTAGGAGCCCTTGCCAACTATCCCGACGATTCGGTACGGTCCTTCCCAATTCTGGCCCAGCTTTCCTTCATTTGGATTTCGGGTGTTGAGAGTAACCTTACTTAGGACCAAGTCTCCGATTCCAAAATATCGGAGGTTCGTCCTCCTGTTATAGTACCTTTCGATTTTCTACTTCTAGGCGGCCAGTCGGAGAAGTGAGGCCTCCCTTCTTTCATCGAACAGTTCGAGGGCCATCGCCATGGCCTTGTGACTGGAATCCTTGCTGGCGTGCCGAAATTTGGTGCTTGGTTCTTCGAGCTCTACTGGTATTAGTGCTTCAGCACCATATACTAGGGAGAAATGTGTTTCCCCCATGCTTGATTTTGGGGTCGTACGGTACGCCCATTGTACTTCGGGCAGAGTTTCTTGCCACTTCCCTTCTGCGCTCTCCAATTTTTTCTTCAGGTTTGGAATGATGGTTTTATTTGTGGATTAAGCCTAGCCGTTTGCACATGGATGGTATGGTGTAGAAAGGATTCTTTTGATTTTGTTGTCTTCAAGGAACTGTGTTACCTTGCTCCCGATAAATTGCCTCCCGTTGTCGCGTGTTATTTCGGATGGGATCCCAAACTGGCATATGATGTGTTCCCATATGAAGTTGATAACTTCCTTCTCTCTTGTTTTTTGAAAGCCTGTGCTTCCACCCATTTCGAAAAGTAATCAGCATAAACAGAATGAATTGAGCTTTACCTGGTGCTGTCGGCAAAGGGACGACGATGTCCATTCCCCATTTCATAAAAGCTCACGACTATAAGACGGAGTGTAGATATTCACCAGGTTGATGAATCATGGGGGCAAATCTCTTACATTTATCGCATCCCCGGAGGAACACTTTGGCGTCTTTTTCCATGCCGTCCCAGTAGTAACCCGCTCTGATCACCTTTCGAACCAGGGAGTCCGCCCTTGAGTGGTTTCCACAGGTGCCCTCGTAGATCTCCCAGAGCACATAGTCCATATCGCCCGGTACCAGGCATATCGTTAGGGGTCCGTCAAACATTCTCCTATACAGGGCCCTATTTTCGTCAAGTAAGAACCGAGCCGCTTTAGTTCACAAGGTTCTCGATTCTTTCGGATCAGCGGGGAGTTTCCCGTCCTTTAGGTAAACAACGTATTTGTTTCTCCAATCCCATTTTAGGCTGGTGGAGTTGATTTCTACGTGTCCTTCCTCGACCAAGGATTTGATTAATTGGACGACGGCTCTGGGGAGCAGATCTTCTTCCTCAGCGGATGACCCCAGGTTGGCCAGGTCATCGGCCTCGCTGTTCTACCCTCGCGGCACATGGTCTAAGGTCCATTCTTTGATGGGACACAACGTGACTTGGATTTTATCTGGATACCTCTGCATCCTGTCTTCGTGGGCTTCGTCGCTCCCGTTCACTTAACTTACCACGAGGAGCGAATCATATTTTGCCTCGATGACCTCAGCTCCCAAGCCTTTGGCCAAGTCCAAACCTGCAATCATAGCATCATACTCGGCCTCGTTGTTAGTTAGCCTAGTGGTTTTTATGGACTGTCGGATTGCGTCGCCGGTGGGTGGTTTTTGGACTATACCAAGTCTGGATCCTTTAACGTGTGTGGCACCATCAATGAATAGGGTCCATACCCTAAAGCACGTGCCTGATTTAAGTAAAAGCTCCTTTTCTACCGTAGGAATGAGGGATGGCAAAAAGATGGCCACGAAATCCGCCAGGATTTGGGATTTGATAGCTGTCTAAGGTTGATACTCAATATCGTATCCTCTATGTTTGATAGCCCATTTGGCAATGTCGACCCGATAGCTCGGGTTTGTGAAGTATGATCCGGGGAGGGTAAGTCAACAAGACACAAATGCGGTGACACTAGAAGTAAGGCTTTAGCTTGCATGAGTCGCTTATCAGTGCAAGCGCCAATTTTTCTAGATGGGGGTATCGAGTTTCCGCATCCCCCAAGGTTCGGCTAACGTAATACACCAGAAATTTTGTACCTTGCTCTTTATCGACCAAGACACCACTTAACGTTATCTCAGACACAGCCAGGTATAGGTACATTGTTTCATCCTCTTTGGGCGTGTGCAGCAGGGGCGAGCTAGATAGGTACCGTTTCAGTTCTTCTAGGGCATGTTGGAATTCCAGAGTCCATTCAAAGTTGCTCCTTCTTTTGAGCAGGGTGAAAAAGTGATGGCTCTTGTCCGACGACCTTGATATGAACCTGCCCAAGGCCGCGATCCATCCCGTCAGCCAATGGATGGCTTTAACGTTGTTTGTCGCTGTGATTTCTTCGATGGCCCTTATTTTGTCGAGGTTGATCTCGATCCCCCTGTTTGAGACCATGAACCCTAGAAATTTGCCCGAGCCTACTCCGAAGGCACACTTTTCGGGATTGAGTTTCATGTTGTAGCTTCTGAGGATGTCGAACGTTTCCTACAAATGGGTCAGATGATCCTCTGTGCGCAGGGATTTAACTAATATATCATCAATGTATACTTCCATCGATTTTCCTATTTGGTGCTCGAACATCTTATTAACTAGGCGTTGGTACATTGCTCCTGCGTTTTTTAGCCCGAAGGGCATCACGTTATAGCAATATGTACCATACTTTGTGATGAATGAAGTCTTTTCCCTATCCTCGGGGATTATCTGAATCTTATTGTACCCCAAGTAAGCATCGAGGAAGGTGAGGTTCTCGTGGTCGGCCGTGGCATCAATTAGACGATCAATGTTGGGCAGTGGGAAAGAATCTTTGGGGCATGCTTTGTTTAAATCCTTATAATCTACACACATTCTTAGCTTTTTGCCTTTTATGGCACTATCGCTATGTTAGCTAGCCATTCGGGATACTTTACCTCCCTGATGGATCCGATTTTTTAGAGTTTCGTTACCTCTTCTTTGATGAAGACGTGTTTTACCTCGGATTACGGTCTCTTCTTCTGCTTTACGGGTTTGAATTTAGGGTCAACGCTCAGTCGATGGGATGTTATTTCCGGTGGAATACCTGTCATATCTAGGTAGGACCAGGCAAAACAGTCGATATTGTTACTAAGGAATTGAATAAGCCCAGTCCTGAGTTCAGGGGTCAACCCTGTACCCAGGTATACCTTGCGATCCGGGTGGTTATCGACCAGAACGACCTGCTCCAATTCCTCGACCGTCGATTTGGTTGCATCCGATTCTTTGGGGGCGACGAAGGTTCGGCGGGTGAAAAACTCTTCCTCATCGTCTCTGATGGTTTGCATGATTTTTTCCTCGTTTGAGGCCGAGTTCATGGGGGTCGACGCCTCATGGTGGACCGCGAACATTTCTCTTGCTTCCTACTGTTCTCCATGTATTGTTTTAATTCCATTTATTGTGGGGAATCTCACCATATCGTTTATCCAAGGCCTACCAAGCAAAGCGTAGTACCTCATGTCGACATCAATAACCTGAAATTTGGTGCTCTTGGTTGTGCCAGACGTGTTGATTGGGAGGGTGTTTTCTCCTTTCGTTTCTTCCCTGGTCATGTTGAAACCATGGAGGATACGAGGAATGGTCTTAATCTGACTGAGCAACCACAACTATTCTATTACTCCTGACATGATTATGTTGGCCAAGCTACACGGGTCCACGAGCACGCACTTTATCCTCGTGTTGTTTAAGAGAAACGAGATTACCAGCGTGTCGTTATGTGGTTCCCCCATGGCCTTGAGGTCCTCCTCGGTGAATATGAGGGTTTCTTTGGGTAAGAGCTTTCGAGTCGGTCCTTCTGTAGCGGATGTTTTTGTTCGCTTGGACATGGGGCCTTGGAGATCGGTAGCCCCTCCAATAATCATGTGGATACTATATTGGGGAGCCCTCTTTTGTGCTCGGATTGAACCCGGGGGTGCGCCGAACTCCGGGTTGATCGGGTCCATTCCCCTGTCGCTTTTCAGATCTCTTCTTCCCATTTCACCAATCGTGCAGGATATCCAGTCCTGAAAGCGGGGATCTCGGGCAAGAAGAAGTGTGAAAGAGATCGTGCGTTCAAGTGACGAAAATAGCAAGAAAATAATCACTATTATTTTTAGCCCCATTATGGGTGCCAAACTATTTACCGTGAAAATGGTAACAATAATTAAATTTGTAAATGGGATTCTAAAAATGCGTGATCTATTCTCGAGCTAGTTTGTAAGGGCGGTTAGTGCTAAAACGTGAGGTAAAATGATAAAGACCAAGCTAACCAAAGCAATAATCGAACCAGTAAGGGGATGTTGCTCGGTCGTAAAGCCAGCCAGCAGATACCTCGGGGCCGAGATTCGAGCCTTTCTCGAGCTATCGAGTGCAGTCGGGAAGGGGATAACAGGTAAGAATATAGCTAAGTAAGGCTTTATACTACCAATATCAAGAAAAATAACGAAGAACAAATGAGGAAATGATATAGTGACATCGAGGTCGGTGAAGATAGATAACTTAGAAGAAAGAGAGAGAGAGAGAGAGAGAGAGAGAGAGAGAGAGAGAGAGAGAGAGAAATAGGGAGAGAGAAAGATTATTGCATTTGTGTAGAAGTGGAGCAACATCAGTCTGCCCTATAGAAAGGCGGGGACCCTCTTTATATAGGCAGGGGATCCCTTACAATATAAAATGAGGTAAATAGCGATAGTACAGGGACAGCCTGGCTAGATTCAACACCTCATAATAGGCCTTAGGTAGGCCGAACTTGTCAGGTCGAATTGCGTATCTTGGGAGCCTCCCCCTTGCTTGTCGTGGTCCGCTACAATGGTCGGAGCAAAATCAATTCTTAGGCGAACCTCGAGGAAGGACTCTGGCCTTGGCTCCGATCCTCAAGGGGTATGATCGAGAGATGATCTTTTGGTGGAGAATTTGGGCTCTCGGATTCACTGGACACAGATATTAAAGATCTACTATCCAATAATAATATTGTCTTCATATTGTGAGTGTCATTTTCACCATATGAACTTTCGTATATTGAAAAATTGATATGTTTTATCTTGGCCTTTGGATATCATTGATTATTACTTGTTGTTTAGATGGTTGTCTTTTCTTATATTGGCATTCTATTTTGAAAGACGATTTCTAGCTATTCATACTAGTACTATGTGACAGTACTAATGTCCCTTTTACCGAAGGTGCTGCATCTTTAATGGATGCAGGTGGTTCTATAGTAGGCGGTAGTGATCAGTGATATCAGTGTGCTCCTTTCAGCTAACTTGGTGATCCCAATTCATTTTGGGGTCCTGTGATATTTGGTTGTTGCGTACTTTGTATTTTGAGGTATAGCCGGAGCCTTATTGCCGGCATTTCCATATTATTTTTCAGTTGTACTTAGAGGCTTTGTTGACAGGTTGTGGGTGGTGTTTGGTATTGGAAATTAAATTAGAAATATTGGTATTTGACAAATATGTTTTTCTTCATATCTATAAGACTATAACAATTTTGATATTATGGCTGAAACTGCTAATGGAAACAAAATGGAAGTTGTCAGTTAAATATTTACAAAGTATGATTGATGGAGTTAATCTCCTCTTTATTCCTGAATTAGTTTGGGTAGAATGAAATATATCAGGCTTACTTAATCGGGTTCACTCGGTTGAGCGCCAATCGCGCTCCTTGATTTTGGGGCATGACAACATCGCAGTTCTAGAGGGATATTTAGCATGAGTTACATGACATATGTCATCCTCTAAGAGTACATAAACGTCATAAGGCCGGGATAGGGTCCTGACATACCAATCAATATATATCTAAATCATACTAATCAAATAAGCAACTCCGGAGCAAATGGAGCACACCAACACCTTCCCTTGAGCCGATAGCCAACTTAGAGGACTCTCAAACTATCTATCGAGACCTACGAGCTTAAAACATAGTGTCCCTAGGAAAAAGGGACGTCAACTCAAATGATGTACCGAGTATATAAGGAATGAAAATCCGTAAACAATAGACATTGAGAGAGACATTGAGTAAAAGACTTAACATGTATATCTGAATAGCTTTGTGCATCGTTTAATATTATAATGTCATGCATATGAGTATAAATGTCATACCATGCATGGGTATATGCATTCATAACATCATCAAGCCTCTAAGGGCATCCTATCATATCATCTCGGCCATTGTGGGCGAATCATCAACGTATACCAGCTGATCAGGTGGTGGTGTATATATAACGATGTAACCTTTTCCCATATCTCATATGCATATATACACACATATATACCCATATATAATGCCATTTGGTCATAAGTCAATGTAAATGAATGCATACAACGAGAAGTACGTCAATAAAATCTTTCGGAGTGTCACAACACCATTATGCCTTTGATTAATATCATGAAATCAATTTATGTATTTTCTGAGACCCACGAACAGATGATAGAATAATAAGACATATGAGAATTCAAGAACATAGGCACCTCTGATACTTCTATGAATAGAGTCATTTATGGAAGTTGTGTATTTGCTCGTTTTATTTGTATCGTATGGATCATGCCAAAAGGAAATAAGGGATAGCCTTAACATACCTGAGTCTGTTCTCTTGAAAATACCTCTATCACATGTTAATTATGACAACATGTAACGAAAAATCGAATTAGAAAAAAATCCGTATAATGTTCTTGAGAAAGATTATACTGGGTACCCTTAGAATTGCAAATGTCGTTGCTATTACGTTATGTAATCTTGAGAAAGAGAACTCCATCCATTATGTAATCTTGTTGTTACGTTATATAATTAAGCATATTGAGAAAGAGATTTCCATCCATTAGCTATGTATTTCCTCTTAATGAATTAGGGGAGGTAATTTCTTTTATTAAAGAGAGTGGGCCCCACTTTTCAAGGTTGGTGTCTCCTACCCTTTTCAAGTGAGCCACCTTTAATTCTCTTACAAGAGTCATAACATGGGAACGGGGGTGGGGGTGCTGCCACATTGGGGAGGGGTTCGGTATTATCCCAAGGTTATTAATTAATTACCGACTAATTTTAATTAATTTGTTAATTCCCCCATTACCAATATTCCACATAATCAAGAATTATCTCACATTACTTAAAATACTACTCATTTTTAACATAGTTTATACATCTTACTATCATGGTCATGTGGTACCTTTTATGACACTAGTCCATAAATACGAGGTACTATAGATCGGAGCGTATTTTATCCCAAAACATCAAACTTTGATGAAACTTATTTTCTTTAATTTTCTTACCCTTTCACCTTCATGAATTTATTTAAAACTTGTTCGAAATAGCATAATACTTACAATCTCAAAATAATCTCATTCCCGAGATTTCATCAATGTACTTATGGTGTACTTTCACGTACGAATATATAGGGTGTAATATCATTCCCCCCTTTGGAACATTCACCCTCGAATGTTTGCTAATAAACTTATCGGCCTCACAACCGGATAACTCTTACGAATGGTTTTAATACTATCCTTGACATCCTGTTCTGTGAATAAACCCAAATGGCAGGACACTCGCCCCTTTAGATGTCTTTCTCACACCATGACTTGGGGTCGGAATCCTTCCAATCTCGTAATTATTGCTACCTTCTGTCATGCAGCCTGTACGACTTTTTCCTTGTATGTGTGCCTATGCGACTCTTTTCTCCTTCTTCCTCTATGTTTTAGCCAATCTCTAGACTCACATTGTAAACATATACAAAGCTTGACAAGATTTCCTTCTGGGATTCTATAGGTATATTGAAGTTCTTCGCTCGATATTTTGTGGAACGTACGAATATTGCTATACCTTATTTCATAGACCCGGTTATCTACCCGTGTGACTTTAATGCATCTGGATAGGTATACTATACCATAGCTCTTACTTCGTTTTATCACTGCTGAGGTCTGTTTCCAAGCTCTAGGTTACTCTTACGTTGCTTATCATATATGTATAAATCCAAGTCCTTCAATGCTTCCTTACTACTATTATCTAAAGGACTTTGGAACTTTATCTATCTATTTTCGATTCACCTTAACGTTGATCCATAATCTACCATTGATTACTTGGAACCTCTTACGTAATGAATTGTCACTAGGCCTTACGTCACATCGAGTATTATCTGAAGTGACTTTCCTAATCCTCCTCGGGGAGACAATATACTTCTATAACCATATTTTTAGCATACTAATGTCATTCACCTTACGTGGGTATTTTAATCCTATATAATTCATAAAATCCCCATTTTTTCTTCAAATCATTACTTAATCGAAGGTCCAAACATCATCCTTTATTTACAACAGTTACACCCCTCTTACTACCAGGGCAGCATTCCATCTCTTCTAAATTCTACTAGTCTTAAACTCCTTTAAGTTAATTCAGACTATAGTGAGCTATTTATAACTTAGAGAAACTATCAGCTCTCTTGCTCTTACGGATTAAATCCGAGGACTCGTCCATTTTCGTCACCTTCTCACTTGCATTTTCGTATCCTTACTCGTGTCTTCCTAAAATCTTGTCGCTTTATTTTAGCATGTGATCTATACATATCCATTTATACTACTCGCAACATTCTTTCAACTTGCCTGCACCATAGATTTCCTTGTGTTATTCTGGAACATCAAGCGGGACATCACATCGTCTCAAACTCTTCTTTACTCTTTTAACTAGACCTCTCAATTCCTAGAAACCATAGGCTAGAAGGTATGCCACTGACGACTCTGTTATCATTCTTGGATACTGAATGCCCGCGCTTCTAGCCTTTTCACCGAAGTATGGACTATTCACAACCTTCAACATTTTAGTATCTCATACATTGTTTACCTTTACCTTACTTACCTTAAAATCATGCATCGTATCATCTATCTCTTTCATGACCTCCCTTCCACATAGGTATAATTCACATCCACAACTTGAAACTTTATTATAACACTTGCACCTTTGGTGCATGCACAATCTGGTGGGATCCTAATACTTACTTCTTATGAGGCTGGTACTTTACTAACTTGCTCTAACATAGGGCCGTCATAAAATATGATTGTTGTAGTATCTTTCTTGTACCTATGATATTAAGAGTGATTTTGCAATGTTCTCAATCATGATGTCTATAATTTTCTGGGTCCAATAATCAGACTCCTAATTTGCTTCGTTGATGTAACTCTTTAGTTTCCTCTTCCTTCTGATCAACCTTTATGTAGGCTTAAGCTATCTTCCGATCTGCAACTCATGGTATTAGTTATTACTTTAGCCTTTTATAAACGCTATGGATTATTCGTGATACCATCATCTAACAATTATATCCCTTATCTACGACCTGGACTCAATTCTTTCTTTTAACTTATACGAGAGTTTTCTATGGTTTTATGATTGTCACATATATGATGCATGGATAATACTCTAAAACCTTAAGTGCTTTCATAATGTAACTAACTCTGCATCATTGATCAAATAATTCCTTGCGTTCCTTCTCAACTTTCTTTAAATGTAGGCAATTACTTTCCCTAGCCTTTCTACCTCCTTGTTGCGTGCATACTTAGCTAATCTTAGTTCCCACATATGTCGGGATTGTTGTGCAACTCATATAGTCTCGAATATTACTTATGATTTCACTCTGCGTTCGTTAGCCACGGTAGGTGCCACTTTTTTTTGGAGTGCATACAATGTTGTTGTGAGACTGTTGTTACAAGATAATTTCCTCTTTATGTCACTCTGCTTAGGTTGAAGCCTTCTTCCTTATTTCCTCAGCTAGTCTTTTATTGTAGTACTTAGGGAGGACCCTCTGACTTTTGTAAAGTTGTGAGCTCATTACATTGTATGCTCGACGGACCTTTTTGATGTCCTTCCTTGCCTAAAATTATATGTAGTTACTTATCTCCACGCCCTTGTTCTTGTAGGATTGCTTCTGAACTAATATTTTGATTGTCTTCCCAGTGGCATTCTTTTTTTTTTCTATAACACTCATATGGTAGCTTTAACTACCCCAACTCCTTTTTGAATATTTTTCAAGGATTACAATGTCAAAACTGTGAGATTGAATTTATTATGTTGGGGTTTACTATGTTTATCTTGCACGATCTGCTGATTTGTTTGTATCCTCTTGTCTAGCCATAACTAGGCTCTTCCTGAACCAACTACTAACAACTTGTTGACCCATTCTCATATCAATATTCTGCATGATCTTTCTTTGGTTTCCTTTATCTTAAGTTACGTCTCACTCTGGGTCCTTATTTATTAAAAACATCTCGGGCAAGAACCCTTACTTCATTTCCCTGACGTCGTGCTTGCATAATATTCTGGAATCGTAGCATATATGTAAGATTTGAATAAGTGCAATCTCATCCATTTCTCATTTTTATCGCATTTTTCCTTTACCATTCCATATTTACTAGAACCACTTAATTCTATTTTAGTTCCACCTCGCTCATATTTCCCCCTTTAGAGGAGTACTATCATTTAGTGCTACGATAATCTAAGTATAGATGCTTTACCTCTTCATCGATGATTTGGTGTCTTTTCACATCATCGATGACCCTTACTCGTCTTGCGGTAATCCTTCTGTACCAAGGATAATAAATTTCCTTACTCACGAGGGTGACACCTAGTATAACTGGCACACATAGTACCTTAAGCCTAACTTTGCTCACATTGTCGTCCTAAATGACTTTAAAGTTTATTCTTCCGTCATCCATTCTATTATCACCAGAATGCAATGTGAAATTCTCATGATGCCGACTATTGTCAAATCACTCAGTCCTAAATTCATGTTTATTTTATCTTGTTCACCAGCATCATGAAATATCGAGTTCCTCTGACTCAACTCTTCCAGAACTATATCTCTTACTAACCGTCTTTCTAAATATAGGCATCATCGTATTATAAATAAGATAGAGTTTAGGAAATTCAGTTCTTACAACTAATCTCTACCACGCGATATAGAGTAAAAAGAAAGAGTGACAGTCCTAAAAGCGCTGTAGCCTCATGCTTATAAGTGTGGTGTACGACACACCCATAAACAAGACTCTACTAGACACGGCTTGTAGACTCCCTAGGACATAATTGCTCTGATACACTTTTTTCAGGACCCAAACAGTTGGGCCGCGACGGGCACTTGGTGCCCTTACTCAACCAAGTACCAATGTAATGTATATTTATCATTACATTAACATGGATAAATGGGCCAGAAGGGTTGTATGAGGTAACAAGAATAAAACATGAGAGGACACTCGATATAAAACAACCCAACCTGATATACTGACTTATACATATGACATACAAGACTATAAGGCCAAAATAATCACTTGTACACTGAACATCTGCCGACAAGGCCATATAATCTTTCATATTCATGAAACATGTCTACAAGCGTCTAAGAGTACATAAACATCATAATGTCGGGACAGGGTCCCAACATACCAATCAATACATGTCTAAATCATACTAACCAAATAAGCAACTCCGGAGCAAATAGAGCGCACCAACACCTTTTGCTGACCAGATAGCCTACTTGGAGGACTCTCAGCCTGTCTATCGAGACCTACGGTCATGAAACACAGCATCCCCAGGCAAAAGGGACATCAGTACAAATGATGTACCGAGTATGTAAAGAATCAAAATCTATAATCAATAGACATGAGAGAAACATAGAGTAAAAGACTCAACATGTATATTTGAATATATTTGTGCATCATTTAATATTATAATGTCATGAATATGCATATAAATGTCATACCGTGGATAGGTATATGCGTTCATAACATCATTAAGCCTCTAAGGCCATCCTATTATATCATCTCGGTCACTATGGGCAAATCATTAACGTATACTAACTGATCAGTTAGTGGTGTGTGTATAATGTCGCAACCTTTTTCCATATTCCATATACATATATACATACATATATACGCGTACATAACACCTGTCACACCTCCTTTTTCCGGCACCTGCGAGGGCGCAAGGGGAGTTTTTCCAATTAAAGGACAATCGAAACGGGATTCGTTTATTAAGAGATTCAGAGTCGCCACTTGGGAGATTTATGGTGTCCCAAGTCACTGGTTGAATCCCGAATCGAGGAAAGGTTTGACTCTGTATTACAGTCCGCGAGCCAAAAATCCGGATAAGGAATTCTGTTAACCCGGGAGAAGGTGTTAAGCATTCCCGAGTTTCGTGGTTCTAGCACGGTCGCTCAACTGTCGTATTCGGCTTAATTATCTGATTTTTAACAATTATGAACTTATATGCAAATTTTAACTTTTGAACCGCTTTTATCAATTTTATTATTATTATTTTACGGAGAATTGCAATATTGTGAAAACGTATCTCGAACCACATCACACTCAATGTACCCGTGATTATCGGCACATTTCGACCCCGTTGAGATTTGGATTTGGGTCACATAAATGCGCACCCGTATTTAAGAAAGTAATTTATTAAAGACACGCCTAAAGCGACTAGCGTATCATTATTTTGGGTAAGGCCGTGAAATTTCGCTAAACGGTCCCTCCCGAAGTCTAAGCAATTTCACCAAACATGTGTAGAGAACCTCGCAATCAGCGTATTCTTGTTTGGCGAGGCACGCCTCATTAGTTAATTTTTTTTTTTTAAAAAAAGAATTGCGACATCATGGAAAAGCATCTTGAACCACGTTACAACCAGTGTACACGTGGTCGTCGGCACATTTCGACTATGTCGAGATTTGGATTTGGGTTGCATAAATGCACGCCCGAGTTCAGGAGGGTAATATTAATTAAGGCACGTCCTAAAGAGACTAGCGTATCATTATTTTGGGAAGAGACCGTGAAAATTCACTAAGCGGCCAACTCCGAAGTCTCTCCAATTATTAAGCCCTTTTTATTGAGGGCCCCGCAATTTGTAATTTACTGTGGCGAGGCACACCTCCTTTATTTTAAGGATATCCTAAAGTGACTACATTTCTATTTGAATTCGTCTCTAGAATAAAGAAAGAAAAATCCTAATTAGTTACGAGCTAAAAAAATGTAACACACCAATTGCTAAATTAAGACAAATATTAATGGAAAGGAATTTGGCTATATAAAAAAAGAAAGAAAAAAAAAATTCGAAATTTGTAAATAAATGCGAAATTCGACAACTAATTTTCAAAAGAAATTAATTAGAACAAGATTAAAACTCGCAT
>MU711454.1:162418-183496 GCA_026770625.1 Nicotiana glauca | reverse complement strand
TTTGTATTTTCTGAATCTTGCAGGGTAGCATTTGAGGAGCTAAAACAGAGGCTGGTCACAGCACCAATCATTATTGCACCCAACTAGGAGCAACCTTTCGAGCTAATGTGTGATGCTAGCGACTACGCAGTGGGGGCAGTGTTGGGCCAGCGGAAGGACAAATTAATGCATCCAATCTACTATGCTAGTAGAACACTCAGCGGTGCCCAGTTGAATTACACGGTGACAAAGAAGGAGATGCTTGCGGTAGTCTTTGCTTTCGACAAGTTCCGGTCCTACCTGATAGGATCGAAGGTAATTGTATACTCGGACCATGCAGCTCTGAGATATCTAATTGAAAAGAAAGACTCTAAATCACGCCTGATTCATTGGGTATTGTTGCTTCAAGAGTTTGATCTTGAAATACGTGATCGAAAAGGCACTGAAAATCAAATCGCGGATCATCTATCACGACTTGAGGGAGCTGAAAACATAATTGAAGTTGGGGAAATTCTGGAAACTTTTCCAGACGAGCAACTGCTCTCCACTACCCATATGGAAGCACCATGGTATGCGGATTTTGCCAATTACCTGGCCAGTGGTATAGTCCCTCATGACCTCTCTTCGGTCCAGAGAAAGAAATTTTTTCGTGAAAGCCGTTCTTACTATTGGGATGAACCCTATCTCTTTAGAATATGCCTGGATAACATGATCCGGAGATGCGTCTCCGAGATGGAACAATCTTCTATTTTGCAGGCTTGTCATGCATCAGCTTATGGTGGACACTTTGGAGGAATAAGGATAAACTTTTTAAAAATCACACAAATAAAAATACATATTTTTGTATCAAACATGTTTGAATTATAAAATACAATATAGTAAAAAAATTATTATTTCTTAAGCATATATTTTTTTGTTTTCAGAGAACAATGTAAACCACCTCCTTCGCCAAAGTTTAAAAATTATTATTGTCATCCACAAAAACAAGAGACAACACATATTTACAACTATTTGAAATATATTTTAAAATGATGTTTTGAAAGTTTGTGTATGATGGTTGAAGGAAAGGAAGAAAAGTAGAAAATTGTTATTCTTATTGGTATTTTTCTTCAAGAAAAATAGGAAATCGAGTTTAAAAACTTTGATTACTTACCTATAAAATATTTTCATCACAAACCTAATCAATATGCTTGAATAATCGAATTAAAGGAATCTTGGCATTTAATATCGGAAGACTTATGCGAGACAAAAATTCTTCCTTTATCAGTAAGTAAAAAAGAATATTCATCGCTTCCGACTCACACTTTTTTCTTTAATTTTCAGTTTACAACTCAAAGATATTATGTGTGATTTAAAAAAAAATATTTTTATTGATAAGATACACGCGCAACGCGCGTACCCTAAAACTAGTTAGAGTTAAAATAAGCCAAATATTAATTAAGATAAGGGAATTAATTTCTAGTCCCTCCATCTTAAGTTATTTATCGTAATTTCTAAAAATAAATGTTTTAAATTATTTGTCATTTTAGAAGTCATTATTTCAAATTATTTTTTTATTATATTCTTAGTAGTAATTGTTCTTGAAGATGGAGATGAGACATAAATAAAGTAAATATTCAATAAAGAGATATTATATTTATGACATAATAAGGGTTAAATAGTTAAAAGTTCCTTCGAAATAATATTTTCTTTGGGTGTTTGTAATAGAGAAATACGGTAAATAATTTGAGACATAGAAAATAGTTATTAGTAATCAAGAGCATTTAAATAGGTCAAAAAACGTGAACTTATTAGTTATATGAAACATTTATTTTAACAACAAGAACGTACTCGAATCAAACAAATAATTGATCAATTTCCGAAATCCCATCAAGTGGTAAATGAAACGATTACCGTTACAGATGTTAGTATTGAAGTTGCACTAATCAATAAACTCATGAGTTTACTAGCAAAATTAACTAAGTTCTGGTTTGTGAAATTGTATTTTCTAAAAGTTGAAGACAGTAAATTTTATTGATATAAAAGAAAAAAAAAGAAAAAAAAAATTATAACTCACAAAGTTAAAATCATGTATCAAAATTATTAAAATCGAAATAACTCACAAAGTTAAAATCATGTATCAAAATTATTCAAAGTCGCAAATCAAAAACTATATTTTTTAAATATAAAAGGACTAAAAACAAATAACATTAGATCTTTATTTAATTTTAACTACTATGTGATGTCCACAACAACAAAAATGTACACGGATCCATCTATCTCTCTATCTTATTTTAATAAGAAGAATATATTATATAAATTAAAATAGAGAAAGTAATATTTATATATCTTTTAAAATTTAGCATTCATTGCTATAAGTACACGCACAAATTGCGTACCTTAAATCACCTTTATTCTAAATTTAAAGCCCAATGGAAAGTGCGGAGCCCACAACATAGCCACGTTGGAGGGAGGAGACCTTGTTGACCACGAAAAAAGTCACATGTTCACGTGTCGTTTTCACATGTCAACACGTGCCTCAATAGTCAGCCAACGATCTGCACTGTACTTTCTCTGGTGACGTGGCATCTTGTGACTAGACATTTGGAAGATAACCCTCCTATTGCAATTTGCACAAATTTGCCAAAATCCCATAGAGAAGAAAGCAGAGCGAGTCATAAGGCTATGTTTAAGCAAGTAACTTATTCTGATTTGCATATCAGCAACTATATCACTTTTATAGCTCACGTTTCTCCACGTGGAAATCAATGCTATACACAAAAAAAGCACGTGGATAAATAAAAGTGTCATATAATAACTTTCAAGAAAATAAAACATGTGCCTATATAGGTTTCTTGTAGATTTTTTTGTTTGTTTCCTTCTCTTAAACCTTAAAACATCTCCATCTAGCCCAATAGACTCTTTTTTCATTTATCACATGCATGGGTTGCCACTTTCTTGATGTTAGTAGTTTTCACATAACTATAATTTCCTTTACCTTATACTTTATTGTAATTATCGATCGTGTTTAATTTGAGTTTCTTGTTTAGTTTGGAATTGAGACATAATTGATTAACTGTTAAAGTTCTTGAGTCTGGTACGAAAATATGAATGCTGCCTGATTTAATGGAGCCTCTATGTGATGTATGTGGGTTGGAGAGGGCAGTGGTGTACTGTAAACCAGATGCAGCTAAGCTTTGCTTTCATTGTGATGGAAGTGTACACTCAGCAAATTGTTTATCTCGAAAACACATTCGTTCTCTCATTTGTGACAATTGCAGTTCAGAGCCTGCAATTGTACGTTGCATGATTATCGAAATGTGTTTATGTGAACGTTGTGATTCGAATACAATTGGTTGCAATATGGTATCAGGACATCAACACCATAAGTTGGATTCTTATATTGGATGTCCATCTCCAGCTGAGTTTATGACAAAGATTTTGTCGTCAACTTTTGATCAAATGTCTAATAATAATGTACATAATCTTAGCAGCTTTGATACTGCTAGCTCATTGAGTGTCAATGAAAATAATTCCTCAATGGTGACTAGCAAACTCAATGAATTTGCTTCTTGTATGAAGTTTGAATCATGGGCAATTCCTTCTTCAGTAATTCCTTCAAATTCGACATACTTGACAACCTACAACATAGATCAACCAGCATTCTCAGATGGATCTTACTTCCCTAAGGTTGGTATGCTTTCTTTTTTTATTGTGTATTTATATCATTATCAGTTCTAGGATTTAACTTATATATACTGATTGTACAAAGAATTTTCACACTATATATCAGTACTACCTGTTGTAGCAAGTACTTGCATTATTTTCCAGGTTTTTAATTCAACTTAATATGGACGGCTACCTGTAGTTATCTTTTAAGTGATCTGATAGTATACAATTCTTTTTACATTGTCAGTTTATAGAAGTTAAACTCTATGCTATAAAGACATGCCTAATTGCTGAATGCATAACTGATAGTATCAAGAATTTTCACACTATTAGTGTTGCCTGTAGCGAAGCGGTGGCTTGGAGCAACATTAAAATTATCTTTGTGTGACCTATAGATTACGGGTTTGAGTTGTGAAATTAGCTACTAATGCTTCCATTAGAGCAGACTACCTACATCCCACCCTATAGGAGTGCACCCCGTCCTCGGATCCCGCGTGAACACCAGATGCTTTGTGCACCGGGCTACCCTTGCTCAGTGTTGCCTGTTGTAGCAAGTAACTTGCCTTATTTTTCAGGTTTCTTATTCAACTTAATATGAACTGTTACATGTAATTATCTTTTAAGATACCTGACAGTATAATTTTTTTTTTACATTGTCAGTTTATAAAAGTTAAACTTTATGCTATAAAGACATGCCTAATTGCTGAATGCATTAACTGATAGTATCAAGAATTTTCACACTATTAGTGTTACCTGTTGCGAAGATGTGGCTTGGAGCAACAGTAAAATTATCTTTGTGTGACCTATAGATCACATGTTTGAATCGTGAAATTAGGGTAGACTACCTACATCACACCCTGTAGGAGTGCAACCCTTCCCCAGATCCTACGTGAAACCGGATGTTTTGTGCACCAAGCTGCCCTAATTGCGGGATGCGTTGACAAGTAATAATCAGTATACACTAATTGTGCTTTATTTATTTGCTGCAGCAAAGTTGTACTACTATTAAAGATCATGAAATTTATGGAGCCAATGATCTTGCGGGAGATGTTGATTTGGACGAATTGAGTTCCAATTCTAGTTACAATATTTTCAGCAGTTTACAACAAAGTCATTCAAGATATTATAGTGAAGAAAGGGGATTGGATTGCCTAGTGATGGAGAAAAATTTATCTGTCATTGGGCCTAATAGTCATGTTGAAACTGCACTAGAGGTACTTCTGAGACCTATAATTGTGCTATAATATATAACTTCTTTAAAAGAGCTTTGAAAAAATCCACCAAATGAATTAGACATTAGGTTTTTTTTAAGGGGAGTTCTGACGTAACTGGTAAGGTTGTTGCTATGTGATCAGGAGGTCACGGGTTCAAGCCGTGGAAATAGCCTCTTGCAGAAATGCAGGGTAAGGGGGTGTACAATCGACCCTTGTGGTGCGGCCGTTCTCCGGACCCCGCGCATAGCGGGAGCTTAGTGCACTGAACTACCCATATTTGTTATTTTTTGTTCTTGAATATGATTACAAGAAGGGAAGCCTTGGAGCAACAGTAAAGTTGTCTTCGTCTGACCTATAGTCACGGGTTTGAGTCATAGAATCAGTCGTTGATGCTTGCATCAGGGTAGACTATCTATATCATACCTCTTAGGGTACGGCCCTTCCCTGAATCCTGCATGAAACGGAATGCTTCGTGCACCGGACTGCCTTTTGTTTTTGAATATATGATACAAGTGCATACTTTAGATTGTTTTATAAAATGTTACTTACAAATGTGCTTAATCTTTAATTGTAATTTTGTTGTGTATTTTGTTAGGCACCATCTTCAGTGAGTGGAACTGCTAATTCCAAGTTTATGAATCCAAGTTGTAATGGAAACACTGGCTTGGCTTTTACACAAGGACCAGTTCATTCAAAGTCATTGTCAATCTCCAATATCACCACAGAAAGTAGTGATGCAACTGAGTATCAAGATTGTGGGTTTTCGCCACTCTTTCCGCCTTGTGATTGGAGTTCAGAAACTAGTTGTCTACGGGCAAGGAATGAAGCCAAGATGAGATACAATGAGAAAAAGAAAACTAGAACGTAAGTAGATCCATTCTGGTTTGTGTTTTTGAATCAATTCCATATACCAAAATATTAATGAAGGGGAGCCTTGTCGTAACCGGTAAAGTTTTTGTCGTATGACTAGGAGGTCACAGGTTTGAGCCGTAGAAACAATCTCTTGTAGAAATGCAGGGTAAGACTGCATACAATAAACCCTTGCGGTCTGGTCGAATCCCACGCATAGCAGAAACTTAATGCATCAGGCTGCCATTTATACCAAAATACTAATACTTTGCTTAATTAAGATTTTCCATTATTTTGATTAGCTAAGTGATTATTTTGACGAGGGTTTATTTTGTGCAAATCATGATTTTCTGCCTTTAATTAGCATTTCATTATTATTATTATTATACATCCTTAATTTGCAGGTTCAGAAAACAAATAAGATATGTTTCACGTAAGGTCAGGGCAGATACGAGAAGGCGAGTTAAAGGCAGATTTGTTAAGGCTGGGGAAGTTTATGATTATGATCCATTAGTAACAAGGGATATGTAAGCTAAGGTAGCTGATTTTGGGTTCTTCTACTTTGTCAAAACTTGTCTAAGTGTTAAGGTATCTTAATGTAAAGATACTAAAACCATCAAATTCCTTTATGACAAGTCAGAGAGAGTTTATGCTAGTACCAGAGCTAGAAAATTTGTCATTGGTTGTGTCTGTCAATCCGACTTAGTTATGACAACAAACCTGAATGAGATGTATATATCCTGTGTGCAGGGCGTTGGAAGATATAAGTAAGTAAATAAAAGTGTTTCTTCTCTAATATTTGAATTTTTTTGATGAAGTGGTGATTATGACACAATTTAACATGGTATTAGAATAGACGATGTCATGTGTTCATGGGAATGATTCAAATAAAAGATGGTCATTGGAATCTAGAATGTGAGAAAGCACGAGAGAAAATGTTATTATTGATTATCTAAAGTGTTGTACAATGCCCTATTTATATACAATGATTACATAATAATACATATCTACTTTCCGATGTGGGACACAATACATGACTAACTACTTAACACTCCCCCTCAAGCTGGTGCATATAAATCATATGTACCGAGCTTGTTATAAATGTAACTAATACGAGAATCAGTAAGAGACTTAGTGAAAATATCTGCTAGCTGATCATTCGACTTCACAAACTTTGTAACATTATCTCTTGGGAGTATCTTTTCTCTGACAAAGTGACAGTCGATCTCAATGTATTTAGTCCTCTTATGGAACACCAGATTTGACGCAAAATGCAGAGCAGCTTGATTATCACATGCCAGTTCCATCTTGCTGATTTCTCCGAACTTCAACTTGACCCTAACTAGCTCACACGTTGCCATAGCCATGGCCTGATATTCTGCTTCGGGCGCTAGATCTAGCAACTACATTCTGTTTCTTGTTCTTCCAAGAGACCAAATTACCTCCTACTAGAACACAATATCCAGATGTAGAACATCTATCAGAAGGTGATCCTGCCCAGTTAGCATTTGTGTACCCAAAACTTTGCTCGTGGCCTTGATCCTCGAATAGTAATCCTTTGCCTGAAGCTGACTTTATATATCGAAGAATGCAAACAACTGCATCCAGTGACTATCGCAGGAAGAATCCATAAACTGACTTACAACACTCACTAAAAAAGAAATGTCAGGTCTAGTCACTATGAGGTAATTAAATTTGCCAACCAACCTCCTATATCTCGTAGAATCTCTAAGATGCTCCCCTTGTCCTGGCAGAATCTTACCATTCAGATCCATAGGAGTGTCAACAGGTTTGTAGCCCATCATTTCAGTCTCCTCAAGAATGTCTAAGGCATACTTCCACTATGAAATAACAATAGCTGAGCTAGACTGAGTGACCTCAATACCTAGAAAATACTTCAATCTGCCCAGATCCTTAGTCTGGAAGTGATGAAAGAGATGATGCTTCAGATTAGTAATACCATCTTGATCATTGCGAGTAACAACAGTATCATCAACATAAACCACCAGATAAATACACAGATTAGGAGCAGAATGCTGATAAAATACAGAGTGATCAGCTTTACTATGAGTCATGCCGAACTCCTGAATAACTATGCTGAACTTACCAAACCAAGCTCTAGGGGAGTGTTTCAAACCATATAGTGACTTACGCAATCGGCATACAAGACCACTAGATTTCCCCTGAGCAACAAAACCAGGTGGTTGCTCCATATAAACTTCTTCCGCAAGATCACCGTGGAGAAAAGCATTCTAGCTGATAAAGAGGCCAATGACGTACAACAGCCATGGACAAAAAGAGATGAACATATTCTACTTTAGCCAAGGGAGAGAAAGTATCACTATAATCAAGCCCAAAAATTTAGGTTTATCCTTTTGCAATAAGAAAAGCCTTAAAGCTTTAACTGTATAAACCAACGACAACCAACATTAGACTTACCTGAAAGAAGAGGAACAAGCTCTGAAGTGCCACTCGCATGTAAAGTAGACATCTCGTCAATCATAGCCATTCGCTATCTTGGATGAGATAGTGCCTCACCTGTAGACTTAGGGATAGAAACAGTGGACAAAGATGATATAAAAGCATAATGAGGTGATTACAGATGATGATAACTTAAATCGACATAATGGGGATTATGATTTAGTGTGGATCGTATACCTTTGCGGAGTGCAATTGGTTGACTAAGAGGAGACAAGTCTGCAGTAGGTGCAAAATCTTATGCAGGATATGAATCACCTGGTCCTAATGGTAGACGTGGATGGCGATGATAAGTCAAAAGTGGTGGAGCTATAGAAGGTTGAACTGGACTAGGTAGTAGAACTGGAGCTATAGGTGGTGGAGCTGGAACTGGAGCTGTAGGTGGTGGAGCTGGATTTGTACAGGAAGATGAATTAGAGATAATGACGGAATCCCCAAAAGATAAAACTGGTAGCACCTTAGAAATATTTAAATGATTATCTGGATCTGTGAAGTATGATTGGATTTCAAATAAGGTAACATCAGTGGAGATAAGGTATTGCTAGAAGTCATAAGAATAGCATCGATACCTCTTTTGCATTATCGAGTAACCCAAAAATACGCACTTAAGAGCATGATGAACTAACTTATCTTTTCTCGGAGTAAAATTATGAACAAAACAAATGATTTCAAAGACAAGGGGTGGAAGAGAGAATAAAGGTAAGTGGGAACACAGGACAGAGAATGGAACTTGATTCTGGATAGCTGAAGACGGCATATGATTAATAATATAGCAAGATGTAAGAACTGCATCCCCCTAAAGACGCAATAGAATATGATATTGTATAAGTAAGCTACGAGCAATTTCAATAATATGTCTATTCTTTCTTTCAACTTTCCCATTGTGTTGAGATGTGTACGGACCAAATATTTGATGAATAATCACATGAGAGTTCATAAACTACTGAAATAGGGAAGACAAATACTCTAAGGCATTATCACTATGAAATATGCAGATAGCAACCCCAAATTGATTTTGAATTTCAGCGTGGAATGTCTGGAAAGTAGAAAACAACTCAGATTGATTTTTTATCAGAAATATCAAGTGCACTTGGAATAATCATCAATAGAATTGACTAAGCAATGGAATCCCAAGGTAGAATTGACCCGACTAGAAGCCCAAACATTTGAATAAACTAAAGTAAAAGGTGACTTTGCTCGATTATCAAGACGCCGAGGGAAATGTGAGCGGGTATGCTTACCGACCTTACATGACTCACACTCTAGAGTGGACAAGTGAGATAAACCAAGTACCATTTTTTGAAGTTTGACAAACTGGGTTGTCCCAACCGTTTATATAATACATATGGTGAATCAGTAACAGGACAAGTCATTCAAGGAAGAAAAGATGTGAGTCCATTTGATTTTTCAAGGATAAGATAATAAAGTCCGTCTGATTCATGCCCGGTACCAATGATCCGTCCTGTACTTTGTTCTTGTATAAAAATAAGGTCATCAAGAAATAAAACAGAAAGTTTAAGTGATTTGGCTAAGCGACTAACGACTATGAGATTAAAAGGACAACCGCAAACATAAAGAACTGGATCTAAAGGTAAGGAAGGAAATAAACTTGCTTGACCTATTCCAGTTGCCATGGTTTGAGACCCGTTGGCCATTGTGACTGTTGGGAGAGATTGAGAATATAAAATAGTAATGAAAAGAGATTTGTTACCATAATATGATCAGATGCACTGAATCAATGACCCAAGACTGAACAGTTGAAGATTGGGAGACACAAGTCATGCTACTATCTATTTGAACAACGAAAGCTATCCCTGAAAATGTCTATTTGCATGCTTTGTACTGAAGGAACTCAAAATAATCTAGTAAAGAAACCATCTGGGTTGGATTCAATGCATTCGATCCAACAGATTGTGAGTTAAAGGCTTTTGATACGAATGCCATTATAATATTATGCTGAAAAAGAAAAAAAATTATGGGGATTACTGTTCTCGTAGGAAAACTCACTGTTCATGCCGAAAAACTTACTGTAGTCATCGAAGAAATATCAAAGTGCTCGAAATAAAAAGAAAACAGTGTGGGCCTGGTCGAAATTAATAGAAGATAAGGTTGTCGTGAAGAAACTTTTCCAAAAAATGGCCGGAATACTGTTCACACGCTGGTGCGTGGGTCTGACGCGCCGCCAACATCAAAGGCTCTGGAGGCACGTGAGAGCGCATGGACGGGTTCTTCCGGTGTGGTTTTCTGTGGTTTGGTCGCCTGAGAAAAGCTGCAACTGCTGGTGGTGTTAGTCTTCATAAAAAACTACCGAAAAAGGGATTTCGTAAAAAAAAAATCTTGAAAGTCACAAGAAAAAGGCACAGTGGCTGTTTCGGACTCGCTGGTAACTGCACAATGGGGATTTCTCACTAGTTTCTTTGATACCTTGTGAGAAAGCACGCGAGAAAATATTATTATTTATTATCTAAAGTGTTGTACAATGCCCTATTTATATACAATGATTACATAATAACAGGTATCTACTTCCCGATGTGGGACACTATACATGACTAACTACGTAACATACAAGAATGAAGATCATGAGGAAAATGATACTAATGGAATATGAAGAGAATTATGTTTTTTTTCTCTGCATATATGTCCGATTAAGCCTTGGTATTGAACCATCTAATCAGAATAATAGCTTGTTTGGCCAAGCTTCTAAAATCTACTCATTTTGAAAAGCGCTTTTCTTAAAAGTGCTTTTTAAAAAAGTAATTTTAGTGAGAAGTAGTTTGACTAATTAATTTGAAAAGCAATTTTGAGCAATAATTAGTGTTTGGCCAAGCTTTTAAAAAGTGCTTTTAAGTATATTTTTCTCAAAAGTACAACAACAATAATAGCCCAGTGTAATCCCACAAGTGGTGTCTGGAAGGGTAGAGTGTACGCAGACCTTACCCCTGCCTTTAAGAAGGCAGAGAGACTGCTTTTAGAAGAACCTTGGCTCGAGGGGGGAAAAGGGGAGGTGCAATAACAACAAACAGATCTGAAAACCAAAGCGAAAATACAAAAATAACAATAGGTAGTGCAATCAAAAAACCGAAACAAAGACAACAACAAGTAGCTACAGAAGTGTAGGGACACGAAAAAAATACGAAAAACACCAATGATGAATCAAAGCTACTGTTACAAACAAGGAAGACACTCGACAATCTAACCCTTAACCTTTATTCTCAACCTCCATCATTTCCTACATGGTCATGTCCTCAGTAAATTGGAGCAACACCATATCTTGTCTAATCACCTCTCTTTAATACTTCTTCAACCTAACTCTACCTCTCCGTTGGGCCTCAAATTCCAGTCTCTCATACCTCCTCACTAGAGCATCAGTGGCCCTCCCCTTCACATGCCCGAACCAACTAAGTCTCGCTTCCCGCATCTTTTCCTCCACAGGGGTCACCCTCACCTTATCTCGGATAACTTAATTTCTAATTTATCTAATGTAAGGTCCCAAAAAATACATTAAGTAAATTAGGATTTCGTGATGCCATGTAGGCTAATTATAATATTTTATGTGTTATTAACATGATGAGAATCAATTAGATTTGAAAAATAAGTGTATAAGTCTTATAATAAGTGATTAGGGGTCTAATGGGAGGCTCAAGTCTAAGTCAAGTTAGAAAATTTCATAATGGGCTAAAATTCCAAATGAGTTTGCACAAGTCCACACTTTGAACGAGCATATCTAAATATGTATAAGGTTTTATGTGATGAACAACCTATCATATGAAAGGTCTTCGAGTCTAGATTCTACGCATCAAACCGTTCATCATTTGGACATTCCTACACAAAGTTATGATCAAATTACCAAAGACTAGAAAATACGATCCTATGTCTAATCTGCGATCACAAATATGTCGCATTTTTTACTCTGCGATCGCAGATCAATCGCAGATTGGGCCAGTGTTCCCCAGTTTTGGGCACCTATTTCGTGATGCATTCTGCAACCCACATTCTTATTTTGCGGTCCACTCTGCGATCGCAAACTCAAATTCAGAGGTTTATTTTTTCCTATTTTTATAACCCGACCCCATTTACATAAATAGGTTGAGGGCTTCATTTGGGGTCATTTTCTACTGATTTTAGAGAGAGATGAGAGCATATAGAGAGAAAAAGGAGGGTCCTAGTTTCATAATCATCCAAATCTTGCTCAAGTATTCAAGAATCAGGGAAGATAACCATAGATTGTCCTCCATCCGGGTAAGTCCTACTTCCAAAATTTCATGCAAGAGATTAAAGGTTCAAATATGTTGTATGAGTTAGAAATAGGCTATGCATGTGGGACTAAGTTGTATTATGTGATGTTAAAGAACTAATATAGGTAGTTTATGTTAAAAATTGGTTGAGGGAGGAAGGAATTGCCATTTCTAAACCTTGTAGTCTACTCCACATGTTAGGTGTTTGATGAAATTCCTAAGAGAGTTACACCATGGGTAATCTTCCTAATTATTAATCGATTTTCGCTATCTCTTTATAGATTGTTATTGCTAGAGGCGTTGGTGTATTGTAGAAACTTAAGGGAAAGCTCTTTGAGGTATGTATGGATAAAACCCTTTCTTCTTAGAAATTGAGCTTCCATGATGTCCCTGCATATGTTGTAAGTCTGAAATTTGATTTATGTACTATTTGTTATTTCAAAGGATTTGGTGTTGCAAGAATATATGTGAAAGGTATGTCTCAATGTGTTCAATGTGCTATTCTTGGTAAATTGGGGATATGTGAAGAATGTGAACTATATACTAAATGGCCTAGATTTCAAGTCAAGTTTAAATTGTGATTATTATGCCGAATCATGAGAATTCCTCTCTATGCTTATAACTTGAATTGCTCTTGTGTGTGCCCATTATCTTAAATTGAAAGTTTGATGTTGAAAGTGAAAGTGATGTGGAATGTGAGTTATGAAATATTGCCTAGTGCCAAGTATGATGTGATAATTGTGGTCTTAAGTGATTATGAATTGATATATGTAAAGTAAAGATTGAAATGAAATTTTGATTGAGGTAACGTCTTGGTAAGACGGCTTAGCCGATCGGGCCGTGATCGAATGCCATGCTACGCATGTGTTGGTAATATGTTGATATTGAAATTGAAAAGTAAGAATGAAATTGTGATTGAGGTATAAGTATCAAATGAGACGGCTTAGCCGATTAGGGCGTGATCGGACGCCATGTTATACACACATGGTGGTAATGTAATGATAATTGAAACTGAAAAGTGAGAATGAAATAAGGATAACGTCTTGGTAAGACAGCTTAGCCAATCGGGCCGTGATCGGACTCCGCTCAAGAAAGCGGTGGTATTGTGAATGATGATGAACAATATTAAAATCCCCAAACTAAAGCTATGGAAATTATGTGAAAGCTATGTGATTTCTTTTATTTTATGATGTAGTGATTTTTTAAAGCTTTTGTTGAATCCTTATGATTTCTTTGTCCTTGTATGGTTGTTCTTTCTAATGAGATGGTGTTTAGTTATACATACTATTTCTATTCGATGGCACTAACGTCCTTTTTGCCAGGGGTGCTACGTCTTTAAATGGATGTCGGCGTTTCTATAGCAGGCAGTGTTGGTTGCAGCTAGTTCCGCATCTTCCTTTTCAGCTGACTTGTTGAGCCCCACTTCATTTCGGGGTCCCGTTTCTTCTATTTATCATATACTTTGTATTTTAAGGTATAGGCGGAGCTTTGTTGCTGGAATTTTTATATTATTCTTCAGTTGTATTTAGAGGCTCCGTAGATAGGTTGTGGGTGGAGTTTGATAATGGGGAATTGAATTAGAAATATTGTATTGATATTTGTCAAAGATGTATAAAACTTTTAATATTTTTGAAAATTATGAATGAAGTTGCCAATGGAAATGAAATGGAAGTTGTTAATGATATATGTACAAAGTATGATTAATGGAGTCCATCTCCTCCTTAGTCATGAATTAGTTTGGGTAGAATTAAACCTAACAGGCTTGCTCAGTCGGGTTTACTCGGTTAAGCGCCGGCCGCGCCCCTCATTTTTTGGGGTAGGACAGACTTGGTATCAGAGCCTAAGGTTTTAAAGTGTCCTAGGATGTCTTGGAGCCGTGGTAGATTCCTCCTTATCAGTGTGTCGTCGATCACATCTATAAGTTGGAGGCTATTCGGACATTTAGGAATTCCACCCTTCTTTGATACTCCAGATCGTGCGGTAGAACCCAAGATAGGTAGCTAATTTCCTAGATATGTCTTATTCTCTAGATGAGTAATCTCTATACCATAATCCATGAGTTTGAAGCATTAAGGAGGGAATGACCCCACCATTGAATCTGAGGGAGATCACCCAAGCGTTTGTTATGAGAATGTATCGAGCCATGGAGGGATCGGTAAAACTTGTTGCTAAGGGGAGTGCCGTTGTTCCTATTAATGTCACTGCACCGCCAGATAATGTAGTATATTAGTATGTTACCAACCTGCGTTAGGGATGTGGAGTCGAGGGGCATCGATTAAGTTATTGCCCTATCAACCTAAAGTCACCAAGTAAGTCACTCCCTAGTACATCATTATGAAAAACACAAAAATTTTACTCATGGCATGTCTACATTCTTATTGAGGAGTCCTCATAAACATGGTCGTAATAAGAGGTGAGTCACAAAAACTTGTGTGTACCTACTCTTTGAAGGAGACGTATTGTTCGTGAATCCACTCTATCATAAATTCTCTTATTTATATCCTCTTATGGAATTAAGTTCTATAAATACGTCCTTGAATGGAGTTATAACTCTAGCATTAATACTTCCCACTTTATTTCCTAAATTTTTCAATAGGGGACTACATCCGATGAATTTGTTACAAAATCTTTTTATGGACAATGTCTGCTCATTTGTGCCTATGCATGCACTGTCGTAAAGTTTATCTATGTGGTGTCAAGTTCCATATAAAGCATCATAGTGTTGTGATCCTTCTCGAGTCACTCTTTTACTCACTTGTGTATATATCTTTTATGGTTTGAACACTCACTCTACTCTCTTTCGAGTATCATCATGAAAGTTTCTCAATGTCAAGTAACATAAGAGCATACCTCGATACCTATCACATGAGTGCATGTCAATCGAAATGGTCACCCTATGCATAAAGTCTCTCTGAAAATTTAGATCCTCACATCCCCGTCATAGGAAGATTTTGTGTAGCCATCTTAGTATAACTTTCGTGTCCACTTGGGACATCCCGCAGTAAGCAGCTCACTTTGTTCCTAGTATCGTGGTTGCCCGTGGCGTGGTAGTGTATTGCAGTTGGGAGTTAATATAGCAGAAGCATGTCCATCTCATAACAAATATTTATTTTCTCTTTACACCTCCACAACAGGTGATAATTGTGTTACTTAGTGAATTCATTGTGCTAGTTTCCCCACACTTGTTCGATAACCATGAGAGAACATATCCTTCTATGAGTCATTGTAACACTTCCTTTTTCGTAAGGACCCTTACTAGGCTCTCCGTCAAGCCCAAGCTCAACTTTGGAGGTTATCGTAGCACAACGCCTGTTTCTCTTGTTTTCTGTCTTTCATTAGCATCTGGGTACTTCTCAAGTCAAAATCCATGGAGAAATCATTATGAACATCTGAAAACCTTCCATGATTATTTTATGCTATCTCATTGGGTTCCCACCTCACTTCAAGTTCATCAAGGGTGGATAGCATGCCGCAATTACTGAGATAGAATGATCTCCTTTTGGTAATGGATTATCTACATATGTGTTAGTCCAATGATTTGCTTATCAGTCTAACCCTCGCCTTTTGGTTTTGGGTTGACCAAGGAGAAATACACCTAATAACACATTTATATGTCAAAGCCTTTCTCTTAGTCAAGTCTTATAGCATCTCACAACGTGGCTTGTAATAGCTGGTTGTGTAGAAGTGTGTTGTAGTGCTTCATTATGAAGTAGAGTTGCTAAACATAATTGGATTTTTGAATTATGGAGCTATACATCACGTGACTTCATACAGAGATCTTCTTTCAGAAATTTAGCTTCTCGTAGTCCCTTTATATTACCACCCTTCCTAGTGGTTACAGTGTAAAGGTTACTTCCATAGGCCCTCTCATTTTCTTTTCATTTATCTACTCTGCTTGTCTATGTGACTAGATAACCTAGGTTACTTTTCCCCGATAAATACATTAAGACGTCTTATTCTTTCAAATTTATCCATGTGGGCACTTTGACGCCTTGTTTTATACCAACTCGTAAGGGTTTTAAGTACTTTCTAGCCATTGTTAGCGATTTTCTAGGGCTACGTGGGTTTGTCTCATGGGTTCCAGAAGTAATGATTTCCCCTAAGTTCAAGCTTATATTGCCATGATTTCAAACCAAAGTGCGTCCCCTTTTCAAAAGTCTTAAATAGGTCACATTGGATGGGTTATATGGCCTTCTGCTCACTCAGATTATAGGATTATTGACAACATCATTGTCATGTGCGGGAAATTTTGCTATCCCTGGCATTCCACCTCTTTAAGAAGGATAATAGTTTTAATTTTCCTTCTTCCCAGAGCGTTAAGTCAACCATTAGAACCCATCTAACCAGTACATGATTTCACCCCTATGGTAGGAGTTCCTAGCTATGTGGTTTCACTCGTAAAAGGTTGAGCTTAGATGCCTTCAGAATTTTGCACATATCATGAGCATATTGATTTGGAAGTTAAGTTTTCATATCTTTAGTTCTCTCATATAGAGTCAATTATCAGGAAAGTTTAGGCTGTTTGCAATATGATAATCTCATAGGTGTTCAACTTCTTCTCATCCTCATAGGCTTGTGGCATAGATTCTTTGTGTCAGCTAACGTTAGGAGTGTAATTCAACTTCATGTATTTTGAAACCCATATCGCATTCAGGGTGCCAGAGTATTCTTATTCTTGATAAATGGATTTTCCCTACACTCCAGGAGACGACTGAGTCACATACTTGAATTCCTCCTTAATGATTCTTATTTCCCATGTACTAGTTACGCATACGCTTCATTTGTCTAATAATTGATGTCGTCACAATGATTAACCATGTCAGTATTGTTAGTAGTAATCTTCATGTATATTAGCATACAACCTCATGAAATACTCTGCTAAGCACATTAATGGATTCCTGAATAATTTCAGCCTGATCTTAAACTCTGTTGTTCCTCATTGTATTAAATCCATTTGGTTTGAAGGTTCAAACAAGTCAAAGAGGAAGCTTTACAGTGTGATCACATATATTCGATAGGTAGTTTTATGGTCAGTTTATGATAGCACATCTTAGAGTAATTGTTGAAGGTCATCAAAAGTTTAGCGTGGGTGTTCGCGTAGAGATTTAGAGTTTAGGAATGTGAATGGGTTATTCCCAAAATTTTCCCTCTAAAGATGTTATGTGAATTGATAATGAAGGAGGAATAAGTGTCATTCACATTAGTTCGTGCTATGAGTATGATGTTTCCCCATCGTTGTTCTCCATCTATTTAATGTTTTCATATGTCTATGTCTAAGAATGTAGTTAGAAATCCCTTATGCATCATTTCGGTGGAAATTACTGAAGGTGGAGGTAATGGATAGTAGGCCTATGAAGGGTATCTACTTGTCATCCTTATTAGGTAAGTTTGGGGGTGGTGATTGCTTCCATGAATGTGTTCTAGCGAAGTCTGTAGGTATAAGAGGCCACATTGAAAGCCGAGAGTGTTGTGGAAATAAAATATTTTCTCTTGATTGTATAGCAATTGATTTTGATTTGAAAGGTACCTTCTAGGTGTTATGATTTAAAAATGTGCAATCTATGCCCAAGTATCATCGTGATAATATAGTGCTTGTAATGTTGAGGTTCATGTTATTGATATATACATTGTGGTGCTTTGTCGAGTTGTGGATGTATTTTTAGGATGTTTTTGGTGGTTCTCTGGCAGGTGGATAGTCCTAGTTACAAAGGAGGCTCTGCCGAAATTTCTGTAAAATTTGGGAGTTAGTTAAAATTTAGGGACTTGATGTAGGTTAGAAAAGATATATGTTACGTTAGGTGTTTGGGGAGGGCTCTACCTCTCATTCGAGGACGAATGATCCTAAGCGGGGGAGAATGTAAGGCCCCGGAAAATTTCGCTAAGTAAATTAGGATTTCGTGGTGCCATGTAGGCTATATATAATATTTTATGTGCTATTAACATAATGGGAATCAATTAGATTTAGAAAATAAGTGTATGTCTTATAATAAGTGATGAGGGTTCTAATGGGAGGCCTAAGTCTAAGTCAAGTTAGAAAATTTCATAATGGGCTAAAATTCCAAATGAGTTTGCACAAGTCCACACTTTGAACGAGCATATCTAAATATATATAAGATTTTATGTGATGAAAAACCTATCATATGAAAGGTCTTCGAGTCTAGTTTCTACGCATCAAACCGTTCGTCATTTGGACATTCCTACACAAAGTTATGATAAAATTACAAAAGACTAGAAAATACGATCCCGTGTCGAATCTGTGATCACAAATATGTCGCATTTTTTACTCTGCGATCGCAGATCTATCGCAGATTAGGCCAATGTTCCCCAGTTTTGGGCACCTATTTCGCGATGCATTCTGCAACCCACATTCTTATTTTGCGATCCATTCTGCGATCACAGACCCAAATTCGGAGGTTTATTTTTCCTATTTTTATAACCCGACCCCATTTACATAAATAGGTCGAGGGCTTCATTTGGGGTCATTTTCTACTGATTTTAGAGAGAGATGAGAGCATATAGAGAGAAAAAGGAGGGTCCTAGCTTCATAATCATCCAAATCTTGCTCAAGTCTTCAAGAATCAAGGAAGATAACCATAGATTTTCCTCCATCCGGGTTAGTCCTACTTCCAAAATTTCATGCAAGAGATTAAAGGTTCAAATATGTTGTATGGGTTAGAAATAGGCCTTGCATGTGGGACTAAGTTGTAGTATGTGATGTTAAAGAGCTCATATAGGTAGTTTATGTAAAAAAATTGGTTGAGGGAGGAAGGAATTGCCATTTCTAAAACTTGTAGTCTACTCCACATGTTAGGTGTTTGATGAAATTCCTAAGAGAGTTACGCCATGGGTAATCTTCCTAATTATTAATCGATTTCCGCTATCTCCTTATAGATTGTTATTGCTAGAGGTGTTGGTGTATTGTAGAAACTTAAGGGAAAGCTCTTTCAGGTATGTATGGATAAAACCCCTTCTTCTTAGAAATTGAGCTTCCATGATATCCCTGCATATGTTGTAAGTCTGAAATTTGATTTATGTACTATTTATTATTTCAAAGGATTTGGTGTTGCAAGAATATATGTGAAAGGTATGTCTCAATGTGTTCAATGTGCTATTCTTGGTAAATTGGGGATATGTGAAGAATGTGAACTATATGCTAAATGGCCTAGATTTCAAGTCAGATTTAAATTGTGATTATTATGCCGAATCATGAGAATTCCTCTCTATGCTTATAACTTGAATTGCTCTTGTGTGTGCCCATTATCTTAAATTTAAAGTTTGATGTTGAAAGTGAAAGTGATATGGTATGTGAGTTATGAAATGTGGCCTAGTGCCAAGTATGGTGTGATAATTGTGGTCCTAAGTGTCTATGAATTGATATATGTAAAGTAAAGATTGAAATGAAATTTTGATTGAGGTAACGTCTTAGTAAGATGGCTTAGCCGATCGGGTCATGTTCAGACGCCATGCTACACACATGATGGTAATGTGTCGATATTGAAACCGAAAAGTAAGAATAAAATTATGATTGAGGTATACGTCTCAAATGAGACGGCTTAGCCGATCGGGCCGTGATCGGATGCCATGTTATACACACATGGTGGTACTGTAATGATAATTGAAATTGGAAAGTGAGAATGAAATAAGGGTAACGTCTTGGTAAGATGACTTAGCCGATCGGGCCGTGATCGGACTCCGCTCAAGAAAGTGGTGGTATTGTGAATGATGATGAACAATATTAAAAGCCCCAAACTAAAGCTATGGAAATTATGTGAAAGATATGTGATTCCTTTTATTTGATGATGTAGTGATTGTTTAAAGCTTTTGTTGAATTCCTATGATTTCTTTGTCCTTGTATGGTTGTTCTTTCTAATGAGATGGTATTTAGTTATACATACTAGTGCTATTTGATGGCACTAACGTTCCTTTCGCCGGGGGCGCTACGTCTTTAAATGGATGTAGGTGTTTCTATATGTCACGACCCCAACCCGGCCGTGATGGCGCCCAGCACACTACTAGGCAAGCCCGACCATTCATAGCAATTTCCCCAATTAACCAAACAAATAAAAGCAATACTTATCCAAGTAAAAGTTCGAAATAATGATATAATATGATAATCTGACAAATGCACCAAAACAGCCAAACTAGGACCCGGTGTCACGACCACGAGCCTCTAAAGACAGTATATCATCCTACTACAAGTCTGTCTAATACTGAAAATGCAGAAATAAAGGAAAAGATAGAAGGGAGAATCCTCGGTTGCGAACGCCATGCAGCTACCTCGAATACTCCCGGGAGGAAACTCCAAATCAACTAGACTCACTCCGCCTGATGAAAAGACCCTGGATATGCACACATGGTGCAGGGAGTAAAGTGAGTACTTCCAACTCAGTGGTAATAAAAGTGAATAATAACTGAAAGTACAAAATCCCAAAAAGGCACAAATAATGCTATCTTAACCAAAAACCCAAATAGACAATAGAATCCATGAAATTATAGCAACAATATTCTCTTTAAAGAAATCAATTGAACAAGAATACACAAATAAGGTCAGCCATTGTTACCTGACCGGTCAGCCATTGTTACCTGAACAAAGTGTTTCAGTGTCATTGTTACCACTAGTCAGTCATTGTTACCTGACTGGTCAGTCATTGTTACCTGACCGAAACACATACAAC
>MU711454.1:103573-150317 GCA_026770625.1 Nicotiana glauca | reverse complement strand
GCGTTCGCATATCACATTGCACCATAAGGACCCCAGGTCCAATTAACACTGTGCGATCGCAGCCTCCTCTATGCGATTGCACTGCTCAACCAAACAGCCCTTCAAAGACACTCTATGCGATCGCAATGCCCCTATGCGATCGCATAGAACAAAAGTTCTGCAACTGCTGACTGCAATTTCTGCAATTTCCTAAGTCCAAAAACCTTCCGTTTAACTATCCGAAATCACCCGAGGCCCCCAGGGACCTCAACCAAAAACACCAACCTACTCCAAAACATCATACGAACTTGTTCCAATCATCAAAACACGTCCAACAACACAAAAATCATCGATTCACCACAGATTCACGCCTAATTTTTCCTTTAAACTTCCGAAACTCACATACAATCAAAAACCCGACCAAATGACGTCCGAATGTCCTAAAAATTTGCAGACATATCCAAAATCACCTAACGAATCTACTGAAACCCTCAGATCAAAATCTCACCTATCAACCGGAATCCGCCAAAATTCAAACTTCGCCAATTCAAGCCTAATTCCACACCGGACCTCCAAATTCAATTCCGATCGCTCTCCTAAGTCACAAATCATCCCCGAAAGCTAACCGAACCACCGAAAATCACATCCGATCCCTCTATCCACCTATTCAACTTTCGGTTGACTTTTCTGAAATAAACTTCCTTTTAAGAGGCTATGTGCCTTATTTTCAACCAGAACCAATTCAATTACACCCGATCGATTCTAATACTGATATAGAAATATGAAGCAACACAATAAGGGGAAAACGTAGCGGTAACTGACGTGACGACGGGCCGGGTCGTCACACTATAGCAGGTAGTGTTGGTTGCAGCTAGTTCCGTATTTTCCTTTTCAGCTGATTTGGTGAGCCCCACTTCATTTCGGGGACCTGTTTCATCTATTTATCATATACTTTGTATATTGAGTTATACCCGGAGCCTTGTTGTCAGCATTTCAATATTATTCTTCAGTTGTATTTAGAGGCTCCTTAGACAGGTTGTGGGTGGAGTTTGATAATGGGGAATTGAATTAGAAATATTGTATTGATATTTGGCAAAGATGTATAAAACTTGTAATATTTTTGAAATTATGAATGGAGTTGCTAATGGAAATGAAATGGAGGTCGTTAATGATATATGTACAAAGTATGATTAATGGAGTCCATCTCCTCCTTAGTCATGAATTAGTTAGGGTAGAATGAAACATAATAGGCTTGCTCAGTAGGGTTTACTCGGTTGAGCACCGGTCGCGCCTCTCGGTTTTTGGGGCATGACATATAACCTTGTTTGCCCACACATCCAGCTCAACAATTCAAGTAGAGTTTTCTCGAACGTATCAATAAGCTAGACCCATACTGCGAGTTGTTTCATGCCATAAATAAACTCGGACACTCAAGAAATCTGTTGGACAGGCGGATTCACATCTCTTACAACCAACACAGTCCTCTGTTCATGGAGCAGAAGTAATTTCTTTAGCCTTACAACTGTCCCAAGGTATCTGATCATGCTCAACTGTGTCTATTAAAAGACTAAGCAGGCGTTGCAAATATAATTCGGGGTATTATGCCCGGAGTCGAATCCCACAGGGAATTAACGTATCAAGAAAAACCTTTAAAGTACTAAATTCTTACTAGTCAACCTTCTCAAACTTTGTGAATAACAAGTGGTGTTATGGTCACTACTACAGCTAACAGAATCAATAAATGAAGATTAACTAACACATTGTTGTAGACAATTGGAATAAATGTCTAAGGTAATGGTTTCCCTCGTTGTTGATTTCATTAGTTGTATATTTCTTATAGCTTTGACTTAGTTGTCTCTATCAATAGTGAAATCTCCAGCTATCATAACTCTCTCTCAAGTAATTATGATAATTTACTAGACGCACTCTCTCAAGCTACGCTAGCTAGATTCACATTACAATTCACTTAGATCGCACCCGAGGTATTGTTATCTCTACTCCAACCTCTACACCCTCGGTTATGACTCTTGCCTATACTCCGGGAGTAATGTTGTTCAAACAATTACCTAAATATGTACTCTCTCTCAAGCAGATACATAATAAATAGGAACGGCTAATTGAGGATTCTTTCAATTAACCACAATCAAAACGTAGTTGAACAAATAGAGATTAACAACCAACTCAAAACTCTATCACTATAACAACAAGTTCATCCCCAATGGGTTTACCCAAAACCTTAAATTAAAAGAGTTAGCTACTCATAACAATATTCATAATTAACAAAACCAAATTCATCACAAATGGCATAAATACACAAAGGAATAAAAGAAGAACTTGATGGTGAGCTATCTTCCTTGCTTCCTCTCCTTGTGCTCCTCTCTAGCTCTCCAAAGCTTCCCTCTCTATCTTGGGCGAGCTACACTCTTTTTAGGTTAATTGGATTTGCCCCCAGACTTCCAAATTTGCCCCTGAAATTTGCTTTTCCAAAATCGGGCTAGTGCGGTCGCGCTATTGACCGCGCTAGTGCCCTATCATTCTGCCTCGACCATCTAGACTAGCGCGATCGCGCTAGTGGGCGCGCTAGTACAAGCCTTTATTTGGTCGATTCTTTTTCTCGTCTTCTCGCTTACTCAACTCTTAGGGGTCTTTCTTGCTTCAATGTAGCTCCAATCACAACTTTAAGGACTCATACAAGCTCCTTATTCCTGCAACACAATTTAGAGCTCATTTCTCATCATTTAATTATATTAGAGCATTGAAACATAATCAATTTGGGGCAAAACAATCGTCAAATGACATAAATCTAGCCTAATATCAATACCCCACACTTAAATCTTTGCTAGTCATCGAGCAATCTACCACCCTTTATAGAGGTTCCTTCACTGAGCATTCTTCCCTAACGCATCACACCAAGAACAAATCACATGAGTTACACCTAGTAGTGAACAATCCTAGCCTCAAAAGTTGACTCTCACATGTCGTGCGATATTCATACTTTCTCAAGCTACTCTACACGGAAGTTAAGACTTGCCTTTCCTTCATGAATCATATGCCCTCACATTCATTCAAGAGAGTAGTTCCACACATAATGATATTAAGGACAATTAGGAACATAGATAGATAAAATTCACTCACTCTCAAACAGAACATTCACATGTCACAAAGATGCACCATAAGCTTGCCCTTAGTGTACTACTCTACTAATTGATCCCACTCAGTCTAAGATCAATAGGACTTCACTTGGTTGTAATGTAGGCTAAGGGACCGGAAGGATATATTTGGGTGTAGTGACTAACCTCCCTAAGTACTTTTTACTACAATTACATTAGCAATCAAAACCATACCTCTGTCAACCAAACATTCCATCACCATTCTTTTATTTATAAAAATCCCATCCATTAGGTGCAATTATAACAAGCCACCACTTCTCAACCACTATATTTATTTACAACAAACACATTTTTTTTGTGGTGCTTCTCTTTTATGTGACAAAAATTTTACACCTTTTTTTTCTTCGATTTCAATGGTTCCACTCAAAAACCAAACCACCACCCCACACTTTTCCCTTTGCACACTTATCAATACCATTCAAGTGCTCATGTGAGGAAAAAAGGTTCAAACAGCAGGCTATTCAAAAAATTGGGTAAGGCTCAAAATGTTGTTGCCAAAGAAATAGGCTTATAAGCTCAACGGGGTTAACTAGGATGTATTGCAGTTAGGTGGGTTTACTTTATAAATCTGGCTTACAAGGAATTGCCTATATCACTTCTAAGACTGAATGAAACTACTATTTCGCGTTGCAAACACACAGGGCAAGTTCTAGGCATCAAATGTGAATTGTGAAATACAGTAAACTCACACACATGGCACATGACTCATTCCAAATTGGCTTATCAAGGTATTCTCTTCTGAGTATTCCAGTCAGTGACAAATATGCAATTTAAGGCACTTTAGCAAGAATCAATTACTGGGACTAAGCGTTACACTCTAGTGTTTATTGTGTTAAGGTGTATCAACGGTAGAGGCTTTTCTTTTCGAATTCAGCTCGTAGCCCATTAATCCTAATTTAAAACTAAAAAGAAAACAAAATGAACAAAAACTACCTATACCCGATTCAAGTTAAACCCTTGAAAAAGAACCGTGGCCCAAAGAAAAACCAAGGGGGAGTTACTGCATTACCTAAAAATAAAATAGAAAATCTTTTTATTATTTTCTGTAGACTAACTTCCCTCAAGAAAAATTGTCAAAAGGATCCGTCATCAGGAAGAGTCTTTTTTTTCCTACTTAGTCCAAGCGACTTACTTAATGAACTATTACTCGATCACCAAAGCAACCAAAGTAACCAAAACAATCAAAACAAAATAAAACCAACAAAAATCAAATAGTCAAAGGTTACAATTACATATATACAATGAAGTATCCCCACCCACACTTATAATGAAGACATGTCCCCATAGCTTAAAAAGTTAAAGAGTAGTAAGGTAGAGAAACTTTCCTGAAGGTTTACTCCTGGTCGGAGACGGTGTCTGGGTTCACGTTGCACGTGCGACCTAGAGCTTTCAACCATCCCAAGAACTTCTTTTCAGACTTCAGCTGTCTGTCAACCACCACGTCAACACGGGCACCTAAATTTGTGACTGAGGTACGTAACCCAGCCATCTCCCGTTCCAAATCTGTCATGCGGGTGCTCCTGCGTGGCTGTGAAGATGTTGATGCCCTAGATGGTACAACATCTTCTACAGTGTTCTCTGGGGCTTGGTGTTCATCCCTCACATTCTCCTCATCGTCATCGTCGTCATCCGAATCGTCAGAGCTACCACTACTTTCTTCTGCTGCTGCTGCTGCTGGCTCATTACCCGTGGTTACTTTGTCCTCTTGGAACTTGCGTTCCTTTTTTACGAGCCCATCCGCAGCTAGATTTTTGGGCACCCTAGCATTCTTGCAAGCTGAGTTATTAAAGAAGGGAAGAAGAACCCATACCTTTTTATTTGGCTGCGGATGAAATTCTTCATGTATCACTTTAGCCACGTCGAAGTCGTGACCATTGACGAAGCACCAAATCAAAGTTGCTCTGGGCCTATTTACCTTTGTAGTATTGTGGGATGGAATTAAACGGTTGTTGATGAGATACAACTAGTATTTTGCCTCAGAAGTAAGTGCGGAGGAGTGGAACTTCTCACCATAATCCATCCAAACCACCTCTTTCCCCAGGACACAGATTGTTTCAAAGAATCGCTGCCACTTTCCCTCTGTTGGGTTACGACCATACTCATAAAAGTCATCATACTCAACCACAGGAGGGGGTAGCTGGTATGCAGCCCATATCGCCTTAACAGAGGCATTCACCACTTTTTGTCGTACTGTGACGATGCCATTATCATGCTCAGGCATATTGGCGTAAAATTCCCTCACAACCATCACATTACCCTCACCTGGTTCATTAATAAATGTTTGTAATCCTCGTTATACCAGCCCAATGTACATGTGAGGGCAGTGTCACTATAGCTGAAGGACGTCAATACCCCTCTCAGGAATTGGCTTTTTAGAAGCCTTCTCAGCAAAGCATTTTTGGGCATTAGCCAAGGTAAATTTGTTACTATCAAAAGGGCGTTCAGGGGCAGCCCTGCGCGTCCTGGATGAGCTTGCTTGTTCGCTAGAAGATGGACCGGTGTTGCATCGTTTCCTCGTTGGAGCCATAGTACCTAAAAAAAAGGCATACATAAGTTCCTCTCAATACCAAAAATTGTGACGCACTATAGTTACTCAGACTTTACATGTATACGTGGTCACAATACATAATTGTATTCATTGAGGCCTTTCCACAAACATCTTATGGGCATTAGGCACTCACAACCCATTCAAAGCAATTTACAACATGAACCCACCACCAAATCTTCCAGTAGTCACAAATCAAGTGAAACAACACCCCACAATTCTCACCACCCACAAATACTACAATAATTATTACCAAATCTACTACTAACAAACAAAGAGAATAACTATATAAAATAAAGCACACTTAAATACACAAAATTATGCAGAGATTATGTGAAAACAAAGAAAGAAAATTGAAACAAGAGTAACATACCTGTAGTGAGAGTGAGGAGTAGAGAAGAAAGAGTAAAGGGGAATGTGGTTGGGGACTTGGGGAACTTGAAAGGGTTGAGAATTTCTGGAAGAGGGGAGTTGAAGCAGAAAGGCAATTGAGTTGTGGGAGGTTAGAGAGGTTTTCTTAAGAGTTTTGGGCGTGGGGTTTGGTGGGGGAGGGTTTGTTAGATGTGGGTAATCAGATGCGGGATGGGAATTTAGACTAAGGAAAAAGAAGAAAAACTGAACTTAAAGTTAATTTACACAAAATAACGTCGCCAAGCATACTAGCGCGTTCATATGCGCGATTGCGCTAGTCTAGCGCGTCCAAGGCAGAAGCTTTTGCCAAACTAGTGCGGCCACTAGTAGCATGGCCATATGCGCGGTTGCGCTAGTCTAGCGTGGCCAAGGCAGAAACATTTGCCAAATTCGTGCGTCTACTAGTGCGTTTAGGAGTGCGATCGCACTATAGGGCTTCAAAAGTTTTACACTTTTCACCTGATTTTTGCCATTTTCGATTTCCTTATCACTCGTCCATTGTTACCTGCATTGGTTAGCATTTTCAAAAACTCACAATTAACCATTACTACTACCGTCGGGTTGCCTCCCAACCAGTGCCTTAGTTAACATTGTGGCAATATGTAGATTAAGTGTATTTAAGGCTCGCTCGACCTTTGTGGTTCATGGTGAATTACTACGGATAACTCTTTTGTTTCATCCATCCCTACATACAGTTTGAGTTGTTGTCCATTAACCTTGAAGGTGTTGGTGCCATCTTCACTAGTTATCTCCACAACCCCAAACGGGAACACTTCGGTCACCTTGAATGGCCCAGACCATCGGGACTTAAGCTTATCAGGAAACAATCTCAACCTTGAATTGTACAATAATACGTTGTCTCCGGGTTTGAAATTTCTGTCCACAACGTGTTTTTGATGCAGCCTCTTCATTCTTTCCTTGTAGAGTCTCGTGCTTTCAAAGGCATGGTATCTGAATTCCTCCAATTCATGCAACTTTGTCAGTCGATTTTCTCCAGCCTCATCCAGGTTCACGTTCAATTGGTTCAGTGCCGACCAAGCTCGATGTTCTAGCTCCACAGGCAGGTGACAGGCCTTCCCAAATACCAACTTGAACGGTGACATACCGATAGGTGTTTTGAATGCAGTCCTATAGGCCCAGAGTGTATCATCAAGCTTTTTCGCCCAATTAGTTCTTGTGGCGTTTACAGTTTTAGTGAGCACACTCTTGATCTCACGGTTTGAGATCTCTACCTGCCCGCTCGTTTAAGGGTGATACGGGGTTTCCACCTTGTAGTGCACATCATATTTAGCCAGAAACATCTCAAAGACACGATTGTAAAAGTGCGTGCCCCCGTCACTAATGATGGCTCTCGGAATCCCGAATCGGGTGAATATATTCTTCTCCAAGAGCCCCACCACCACTATCGAATCATTGGTGGGGAACGCTGCAGCTTCCACCCATTTTGACATGTAATCTACCGCAACAAGTATATACTTATTGTCATAAGAACTGATGAAGGGACCCATGAAATCAATTCCCCAGACATCGAACACCTCAACTTGCTGAATTGGATTCATTAGCATCTCATGTCGACAGGATATGTTTCCCATTCTTTGGCATTCGTTGAAGCCCTTTACCCATTGGTGAGCATCCTTAATGATTGTTGGCCAGTAGAACCTGGCCTTTAAGATCTTCGCTGATGTTCGAACTCCCCCAAAATGTCCTCCATAAGGTGACGCGTGACAAGCCTGCAAAACGGAAAATTATTCTATCTCGGGGATGCATCTCCGGATCATGTTATCAATGCAAATTTTAAAAAAATACGGTTCATCCCAGTAGTAGTTTCGGCAGTCACGATAAAATCATTTCTTTTGAAAATAGGAGAGTTCATATGGTTCAATGCCGCAGGCCAAGTAGTTTGCAATATCAGCATACCATGGCACATCTTCCACACTTGTGGCTAGCAGCTGCTCATCTGGAAAGGTTTCCAGAATAGCCTCAGACTCAAGTCACATTTTCAGCACCTTCAAGGCATAACAAATGATCAACGACTTGGCTCTCTATGCCCTTACGATCACGAATCTCCAAGTCAAACTCTTGTAGAAGCATCACCCAATGAATTAGGCACGGTTTGGACTCTTTTTTATCAACTAAATACCTAATGGTTGCGTGATCTGTGTACACAATCACCTTCGACCCAATCAAGTAAGACCTGAATTTGTCAAAGGCGAACATAACAACCAGCATTTCTTTTTTAGTTACCGTGTAATTCAGATGAGCACCACTCAACGTCCTACTTGCGTAGTTAATTGAGTGCATTACCTTATCCTTGCACTGTCCCAACACGGCTCCCATTGCATAGTCACTAGCATCACACATTAGTTCAAACGGTTGCTCCCAGTTGGGAGCAACTATAATCGGTGCTGTGAATAGCCACTTCTTTAGTTCATCAAAAGCCACCCTGAAATCACAAATGGGTTATCTTTTTTTGAGCAACTTACAGAGGGGATTGGCGATCTTGGAAAATTCCTTGATGAATCGCCGGTAGAATCCAGCGTGTCCCAGGAAACTACGAATAGACTTGACTAATGTGGGAGGTGGAAGTTTTTCTATCACGTCGACTTTGGCTCTGTCCACCTCAATCCCTTTACTAGAAACTAAGTTCCCCAAGACGATTCCTTATTATACCATAAAATGACACTTCTCCCAATTCAGCACTAGATTCGTCTCGATGCACCTCTTCAGTACATGATTTAAATTTGCTAGGCATTCATCGAACGAATTTCCTACCGCTGAGAAATCGTCCATGAAGACCTCCATAATGTCCTCCACCATGTCCGTGAAAATGGCCATCATGCACCGTTGGAATGTTGCAGGTGCATTACAGAGACCAAATGGCATTCTCCTGAAGGCGAACACCCCATAAGGGCAAGTAAATGAAGTCTTTTCCCTATCTTCTAGGGCAATAGAAATCTGGTTGTACCCTGAGTACCCATCCAGAAAATAGAAGTGTGACCTCCCTACCAATCTGTCTAACATCTGATCAGTGAAAGGAAGTGGGAAGTGGTCTTTCCGGATGGCTAGATTTAGCTTTCTATAATCCATGCAAATTCTCCTGCCCTTGATGGTTCTTGTGGAGATCAATTCGTTGTGGTAATTCTTAACTACCTTCATGCCACCCTTCTTAGGTACACATTGAACTGGTCTAACCCAGCTACTGTCAGAAATTGGGAAAATGATTCCCGCATCTAACCACTTGATCACTTCTTTCTTCACCACTTCCTTCATATTGGGGTTCAGCCTTCTTTGGTGTTCCCTGGAAGGTTTGTGTCCCTCTTCCAGTAGAATTTTGTGCATACAGTAGGTAGGGTTGATCCTCTTTATGTCTGCCATGGTCCACCCAATGGCAGTTTTCCACTCCTTAAGTACCTGCAAGAGTTGTTGAGCCTGCACATCTAACAAACTAGATGAGATAATAACAGGTAATGTGGAGTCAGGTCCAAGGAACTCATACCTGAGATGGGAGGGAAATGGCTTCAACTCCAGCTTTGGTGGTTCTTCGATGGATGGCTTGGCTGGAGGACTTTCTCGGTTTTCCAAGTCTAGGGGCTCAAATTCAAAAGTTCTATCCCAGAACCCTCTACCCTCTAATGCCATCACCCATCTAGCCAGTTCTTCTCCCCTTACCTAATCTAAATTCATCAGACACACAACGAGGGGGTCTTTAATAGTTAGAAGTTCATAATCGGTCTCTACGATTACATCTACGGTATCAATAAGAGAACAATTGGCGAATTCACTTGGTCGCCTCATAGATTTCTGCATGTTGAATGTTATCTCTTCATCGTTCAACCTCATCTTTAACTCCCCAGTTTCACAATCAATTAAATCTCTCCTCGTGGCTAGGAATGGTCTTCCTAAAATTATAGGAATCTCTTTATCCACTTAACAGTCTAGGATCACAAAATCTACAGGGAACACAAATTTCCCTACCTGAATCAATACATCATCCAGAATATCAGAGGGTCGCTTTACCGTCTTGTCAGCCAGCTGTGACAACATAGAGGTGGTTCTAGATCTTCCAATACCCAACATCTTATAAATTTCCAGGGGCATAAGATTAATGTTGGCCCCTAGATCACACAGTGCTTTAGCAAAGGCAAAATCACTAATAGTGCATGGAATTGTAAAGCTCCCTGGGTCAGACAGCTTTTCTGTAATTGGTCAAGTTACCACTGCACTACAGGTCTGAGTAAGAGTAACTGTGTCCAAGTCTTGGAAATCAAATTTTTGGGACATTAAGTCCTTCATCATTTTTGCATACCCAGGCATCTCTTTCAAAGCATCAATTAAGGGAATATTTACCTGGATTTATTTTAGCATCTCCAAGAACTTCTTGTATTGCTCATCTTTTTGGTGCTTAGCTAGCCTCTGTGGGAAGGGTGCAGGAGGTCTCTTCTTCCCAATCATTTGGGATCGATCTTTATCAGATGCCACTTCCACCACTAGTTCCTGGGCTATCTCAGCTTCTTTCTCGGTCTCAATTTGAATGCTATTTTCTTCCTAGACGGGATGGACTATCATTTCTGTCAGTTTCGTTAATTCATCAAACTCAATGGGCTCTGATATGAGTGTCTCAGCCTCCCTGGATTCTCGAGCCCTTTCTTGCTCTACATCCAAATCTCTACCATTACGTAGGCTCACCGCCATCAGCTGCTTCGGGACTTGATCTTTTGGATTTATCTGGGTATCTGCAGGTAGTGTCCCATGAGGACGATTGTTCAGAGACATCGAAATTTGGCCCATCTGCATTTCAATATTCTTGATCGCTGAATCATGTGCATCTTCTCTTTCACTAATCTTAACATTAGACCCAATAACCTGCTGCATCATTGCTTCAAGTCTAGCGAACCCATCTTCTTGCCTTCTACCATGCTATTGCGGAGGAGGATGATACCCTGCTGCTGATTCTGATTATTATATCCCCGTGGACTGTGGTAAGGAGCCTTATTGTTAGGGGGTCTCATACCTCCCATGTTCCCGGTATTGAACTGTGGTTGGGATGGTCTGTATTGCTGATTCTGCTGGCCCGAATTCTGACCACCCTGTCTCTGGCCTCCATAATTAGACACATAGTTTATGTCTTCAGGATAGTAATGACGATCAAGTTCTGTATTCCACCGTTTACCAATTGGCTGATTGATGTAAGATGTGCACAAACCCCCATTGGTAGTATCCATAATGTGTACCTGCTATTTTTGCCCTGACTCTTCTACCTTTTTGGTGAGTATGCTCATCTGTGTCAATAAGGTGGCCATATTTTCAGCCATTGAATTGGATGGATCTAAAGGCATTGAGTGCACCACTGGAGTGATAGGTGTATTTCTAGTTATCCATCCCGAATCCTGATTATTATATCCCCGTGGCCTTTGGTAAGGAGCCATATTATTGGGGGGTCTCATACCTCCCATGTTCCCAGTATTGAACTGTGGTTGGGATGGTCTGTATTGCTGATTCTGCTGGCCCGAATTCTGACCACCCTGTCTTTGGCCTCCATAATTAGACACATAGTTTATGTCTTCAGGATAGTGATGACGATCAAGTTCTGTATTCCACCGATTACCAATTGGCTGATTGATGTAAGATGTGCACAAACCCCCATTGGTAGTATCCATGATGTGTACCTGCTGTTTTTGCCCTGACTCTTCTACCTTTTTGGTGAGTATGCTCATCTGTGTCAATAAGGTGGCCATATTTTCAGCCATTGAATTGGATGGATCTAAAGGCATTGAGTGCACCACTGGAGTGATAGGTGTATTTCTAGTTATCCATCCCAAATTTTGTGCCATCTTTTCAAGCAGACCCTGACCTTCTCTCCATGTTTTACTAAAAAATGCTCCACCAGCTGAAGCATCAACAATGTTCTTTACGTTGTCTGACATTCCCATGTAGAACCGCTGTCCTAACATCAAATCTGGAATGCCACGGTGTGTACATATGACTAGCATGCCTTTAAAACGCTCCCATGTTTCATGCAATATTTCCATTGGTCTCTGTTTAAAGCTCAAAATTTCATCAATTTGTTGTGCTGTTTTGTTGGGGGGGGGGTGGAACTTGTTCACGAATTGCCTGACTAACTCCTCCCAAGTTTCTATGGAATTTATGGGGAGTGAGTTTAACTAGGTCTGGGCAGCTCCTGTCACTGAAAGTGGGAACAACATCAACTTGATTGCCTCTGGAGTTACATTGAGCTGCCTTTGGGTTTTGCAGATTGACAGAAAATTTTTCAAGTAATGTTGAGGATCTTCGACTTGCGACCCCGAAAATAGTCCCTTATTTTGCAACAAATGCAACATGTTATTCGTGATTTGGAATGATTCAGCTTGTATCTGCGGGACTAAAATCGAAGTGGCCAGATTTTTGTTGTGGGTTATGCCCAGTCATAGAGAGCTGCCTCTGGCGCAAGAGGTGCCATTGGCACTGATAACAGGTAAATTAGACTATAATTAGGCCCTAAAGAACCACATTTTTGTATAGCTTTTACGGTAAAAAGTAATAACAAAATGCTCTGATTAGTTATTTTCATACAGAAGTCTATATCCAATAAAAGAAGTCTGTGGAGTACTTTTGGGATCAATTATGGAGAAAAGGAGGCCAATCATACAATATCCATAAAGTGCACCAAGCGAAGGGACAAAACCAGAACTGAAGCTGGTCTGCCGCTGTCCGGGCGTAACCGCGGTAGGACCGCGGCAGAACACTGCTGCAGATTCTGAAGGCCACTTTGGCCGCGATCCTGGCGTAACCGCGGTAGGACCGCGGTAGGACGCGTAAACTTGAGGGACCAAAGTGCAAAATACGAGATTTTAAGCCCTAAACCCTATATTAAACGAAAGAAGCCGGCCAAGAAAGAGAGAATGATTTTGGAAGTGAAAAAACATCAGAAGGAAGGGCAAGAGGCAAGGAGGATCATTGGGCATCAATCTTTAATCTTGTTCTTTGTTCTTTTACCTTTGAATATGAATTCTTTTGTGATTTTTGTTATTTTTATGAGTAGCTAACTTTTCTAATCTAAGGTTTTGGTGGAACCTGTTGGGGATGAATTTATTGTGATGTTAATATAGTTTTGATTGGTTGTTAATCTCTATTTATTCAACTATATTCTTGTTGTAGTTGATTGAAGGGCCCTCCATTAGCTGTGCCTATTTATTATGTATCTACTTGAGAGAGAGTGCATATTTAGGAAGTTGTTTGAACAACATCACTCCTGGAGTATAAACGAGAGTCATAACCGAGGGTTTAGAGGTTGGATTAGAGATAACGATACCTCGGGTGCAATCTAAGTGAATTGTAATGCGAATCTAGCTAGCGTAGCTTGAGAGAGTGCGTCTAGTAAATTATCATAATTGCTTGAGAGAGATTTATGATAGCTGGAGAGTTCATGATTGATACAGGCAACTAAGTCAACACTATAAGAAACATACAACTAAGGAAGTCAACAACGGGGGAAATCATTACCTTAGACCTTTATTCCAATTGTTTACAATTCAAGCATAGTTAGTTTTTAGCTGTTTATTTATTTTCAATCTCGTCTTCTTGGTGATATTAAACAGATACAGCTAAGCCTTAGTTCTCTTTGGGATTCGACTCCGGACTTTTAGACCAGATTATATTTGCAGCGATCGCTTATCCTTTTTAGGACTAGAGTTGGGCGTGATCAAATTTTGGTACCGTTGCCAGGGAACTAACGATGTAGTTGTAGCTGTATATATTGCTAGGGTTCAAGTTTGAACTTTTATTTTGTTTTATTTTTTTAACTGTTGATTTGAGAAACATGACATTTTGGAATTATGGAAATTTAGGTGTAGATAATTCTACTATTGATCTCCATACATATTGTGAAGAAAACCATCTGCGGCAAAATTTTCAAACGTTCCTACGAGAGAGTTATGTGTACCAACTCAATCTTATTTGTGGAATGTGTGTGATGTGTGTGGTGGTAAAAATGGTCACCTTCATGGTTGTGCTTATATTTCTTATTTTTCCCAACCCTTTACTATGATGGTTCTACCTTTTCTTGTGAAGTTAATAGGAATAAAGAACCAAGGAATGCGGACTTGAAGGAGATCAAGGATATGCTAAAGTTCCTTCTGGAACAAAACAATGAGAAACAATTGCACATAGAAAGGCAATAGGCAACTATTCGCAAGTTGGAGGCTCAATTGAGTCAAGTGGTTGGAGCTTTTAATTGCAAGTGGTTGGAGCTTTTAATTGATCAATTAAAAGCTCCAACACTTGACTCAATTGAGCCTCCAACCATGAAGGTGACCATTTTTACCACCACACACATCACACACATTCCACAAATAAGATTGAGTTGGTGCACATAACTCGCTCGTAGGAACGTTTTGAAAATTTTTCCATAGGTGGTTTCCTTCACAATATGTATGGAGATCAATAGTAGACTTATCTACACCTAAATTTTCATAATTCCAAGATGTCATGCTTCTCAAATCAACAGTTAAAAAAATACAAAAAAAAAATAAAACAAAATAAAAGTTCAAACTTGAACCCTAGCAATATATATAGCTACAACTACACTGTTAGTTCCCCGGCAACGGTGCCAAAATTTGATTACGCCCAACTTTAGTCCTAAAAAGGATAAGCGATTGCTGCAAATATAATGCGGTCTAAAAGTCCGGAGTCGAATCCCACAGAGAACTAGGGCTTAGATGTATCTGTTTAATATCACCAAGAAGACGAGATTGAAAATAAATAAACAGCTGAAAACTAACTATGCTTGAATTGTAAACAGTTGGAATAAAGGTCTAAGGTAATGGTTTCCCCCGTTGTTGACTTCCTTGGTTGTATGTTTCTTATAGCGTTGACTTAGTTGCCTCTATCAATCATGAACTCTCCAGCTATCATAAATCTCTCTCAAGCAATTATGATAATTTAGTAGACGCACTCTCTCAAGCTATGCTAGCTAGATTCGCATTACAATTCACTTAGATTGCACCTAAGGTATCGTTATCTCTACTCCAACCTCTACACCCTCGGTTATGACTCTCGCCTATACTCCGGGAGTGATGTTATTCAAACAATTACCTAAATATGCACTCTCTCTCAAGCAGATACATAATAAATAGGAATGGCTAATGGAGGATCCTTTCAATTAACCACAATCAAAACGTAGTTAAACAAATAGAGATTAACAACCAACTCAAAACTCAATTACTATAACAACAAGTTCATCGCCAATGGGTTCACCCAAAACCTTAAATTAAAAGAGTTAGCTACTCATAACAATATTCATAATTACCAATACCAAATTCATCACAAATGGCATAAATACACAAAGGAATGAAAGAAGAACTTGATGGTGAGCTATCTTCCTTGCTTCCTCTCCTTGTGCTCTTCTCTAGCTCTCCAAAGCTGCCCTCTCTATCTTGGGCGAGCTCCACTCTTTTTAGGTTAATTGGATTTGCCCCCAGACTTCCAAATTTGCCCTTGAAATTTGCTTTTCCAGAACCGGGCTAGTGCGGTCGAGCTACTGACCGCGCTAGTGCCCTATCATTCTTCCTCGACCATCTGGACTAGCGCGATCGTGCTAGTCCAGGCCTTCATTTGGTCGATTCTTTTTCTCGTCTTCTCTCTTACTCAACTCTTAGGGGTCTTTCTTGCTTCAATGTAGCTCCAATCACAACTTTAAGGCCTCATACAAGCTCCTAATTCCTGCAATACAATTTAGAGCTCATTTTTAATCATTTAATTATATTAGAGCATCGAAACATAATCAATTTGGGGGAAAACAATCGTCAAATGGCATAAATCTAGCCTAATATCAATATCATTTCTAATACATCGGTGGGGCAGGCTCGGACACATTGAGTACATCCTATACACATATCATAAATCTTTACGAAATTTTTTCTAATTCCAACACGTCCAAACACAACTTTTTTGATATGCTCGGCAATCTTCATATCAATAATTATCTAAGAAAAGGCAATATTCTATATATAGAAAGAAATCTCGCTAGAAAATATTTTGATTGGAAAATTATCCTACTCATTTCAGCTACCTTTATCTTATGGAAATGAGAGTTCTTGACTGACCAATACTCTTCCCCATACAACATGGTCGGTCTGACTACCGCTCTATAAAACTTATAAGTTTCGGTGGCACATTTTTATCACACAGAACACCGGAGGCGAGCCCCCATTTCATCCATCTCGCCCAAATACGGTGTGTGACATCCTTGTCAATCTCCATATTCCCTTGTATAACAAACCCAATGTACTTGAAATTTTCTCTCTTAGGGATGACTTGTGAATCAAGCCTCACGTCCTCGTCCACTTCCCGAGTCGCGCCACTAAACTTGCACTCTAAGTATTCTATTTTGGTCCTGCTCAACTTGAAACCTTTAGACTCCAGACGTTGTCTCCATACCTCCAACCTCTTTAACACCATATCACATCTTGTCAATCAGTATAATATCATCCGCAAATAGCATATATCATGGAACCTGCACTTGAATGCGACACGTCAGCGCGTCGATCGCCAGAACAAATAGAAATGGGCTAAGGTGTGACCCCTGATGCAACACCATCATTACCGGAAAGTGTTTCGAGTCCCCTCCCACTGTCCTCATCCAAGTCTTAGCACCATCGTATATATCCTTAATACCCCTAATTTATGCAACAGGGACGCCTCTACCCTCTAAACATCTCCACAACACCTCCCTCGACACTTTATCGTAAACATTCTCTAAGTCGATGAACACCATATGTAGATCCCTCTTCCTCTCTCTTTACTGCTCCATCAACCTCTTAAAAACGTGAATAACTTCTATAGTCAAGCGCTTCGACATAAATCCGAATTGGTTATCTGAAATAGACACAATCATCCCCACCCTAAGCTCCACCAACCTCTCCCATACTTTCTTAAAAGTGTTTTCAAAAAAATATTTTTGAAGTGAAGCTACTTTTCTCTGTTTCTCCAAAACTGTTTGTACTGCTTCTTAAAAATACTCTTTTTTCTTCTAAAAGCTTGGCAAATACCTTAATTTGACAAAAAAAAAAAAACACTTTTAACAAATACTCTTTCGATCTGTAATTACATGCTAATCCAGCACAAAAGGAAAAGGAAAAGGAAAATAAAAGGCACAAGCCATAAATAGGTTCATGCACATAAAATTAATTTTATATGATATCATGGAGAATAATAATAGAGGAGAAAAATGAAGAGGTATGAAGCCCATACTCCATAGCAGTACCATAAGCAGCTAATCATAATTTGAAATGTGAATATTTGTATAGTAATAGTTTCTAACATTTATTTTTAAAACATTAATTAATCCTTTTTACATCTTAGTTCTTACTCCAAATTAAATTCAATGAATAAATGGAGAAAATATTGGGAAATTGATTTGAGATAAAGCTTACTACAAGAATGAAACGATATGAGTACTTGTTCAGTTTGATATTCTTTCTGACATAGAAATCCACCTCATACTTTTGTCATTGCACCAGCTAAGCAGGGCACCACCACATAATTATATTTTCATCATAAGCTCCGTACGTAGGGTCCTTACTATAGTATTAAATCAATGTCTTTAATTAGACTATGGCTCAAAAATTTCCATAGCCAGCTACAAAAAACATGGCTAGAAAAGCATTTTTGTAATTCTGGGCAAAGATGAGATACTCTCAATCTATTGTTTTTAACTCTTCTATCAAATACATGCAGATTTAGAGTGGATTCAACATTTTCAGCTAGAACCAATTATTTTTAGCTCGAATTACTTACAGAAATGCAAAAGGAATTTAAATTATAAATATATAATAGATCACATAGATTATAAACATGTTGACTCGTGAAAGTTAAATTTGCCTCTACTATCAAAGGTCTAGAAACTAAAATACCATATTTGAATCTTTTCTCCTGTGAGTAAGAGTCGTCAACAAAAACAACAACAATAAATTCAACGTAATTCTACAAGTAAGGTCTGAGGATAGTAATATTTACGTAGACCTTATCCCTATCTTGTGAAAATAAAGAAGTTGTTTACGATATACCCGGCTCAATGAAAAGTGAAAATAAAACAACAATTGCAACAATAATGAGTAAGAGGTCACAAACTCCAATTCTAGTCACCTCATTCCTTGTTTCATTATACACTAGTGTAAAAAAAAAAAAAAAAAAACCCCTTTCTCAAGAGGAAAAAGGAAAAAAAAAAAAAAAAAAAAAAAAAAAAGAAGCATGAAACATCAACTGTCTGCCTATCATGAAACTCCTAACTTTTTTTCCTGTTCCATCGGAACCAAAATACTTTAAAAAAAATAAAAAAAGCAAAACAAAACATGAGCTTATATAGTAATTAAAGAAACAAAAAAGGTTCTTTCACAGTTCTTGAACAATCTTCCTCAGAATCAGAACTATATTTTGTTCTACTTTTCTGTGTAAAACTCACAACTGTTGGAAGTATAACTTCTGATGAAATTCCTATCAAATATCTCTGTGTTAAGCTTTTGCAAATTCCACAAAGAATACACCTTATATGTCTTTGAGCCAAAAAATTAGCCCCATGTACCCATTTATCACATTTTCTACAAAGAAATGCATCATCTGCTTGACAATATAAATAAGCCTCTGATTTACAAAGTGCACAAGAAACACATCTAGCAATATTAGCCTTTGTTTTTTCTTCTTCACCTTCTCTTCTTCCTTTACACATTTTTTTAAGACTTGTGTGAAGAAAATAATGAATTAAAGATATGAGTGAGAAATGGGAAAGGGTGGTATTTATAGAGTTTTTGAATGTAGGTGTGTTGCTTCTTGGTATGAAATTCATTGGAAAGACAACATTGACACTACTATTACACAATAGGACAAATAGTCACTGTTTAGCTATTTTTAACTGCTTTTGCATGTACTTTTATGTTGGTTATTTTAATAGACTTATAGTTAGTTTGGCAAGTACTTTTGGCCAAAAGTTGAGGTGTTTGGCCAAGTTTTTGGAATGAAAAAAAAAAGTACTCTTGAGGAGAAGTAGAAGTAGTTTTAGAGAAGCAGAAAAAAAATTTTCTGCTTCTCTCCAAAAGCACTTTTGAAAAAAATACACTTAGAAGCAGTTTTTTAAAGTTTGGCCAAACACTAATTGCTGCTCAAAAGTACTTTTCAAGCTAATTAGCCAAACACAAAAATATACTTAGAGCCCGTTTGGCTTAGCTGATTTAGAGTAGCTGATAAGCATATGTGCTGAAAAGCACTTTTAAGTGCTGAAGCTGATTTAAAAAATAAGTAGTTACGTGTTGGATAAAAGTGCTGAAATTAATAATAAGCAGCTACAAAATTGGGTATAGAAAGAGTTTTGTTTAACAAGAAGTATTTTAGGGATAGAATAGTAAATATTCTGGTCAAACCTAAAGTGCTTATAAGCTGAAATTTGATAAGTTGGGGGAGACCAACTTATGACTTTTGGCTTATTTTTGGCTTATAAGCACTAACTTATAAGCACTTTTAATTTTACCAAACGCGTAAATAAGCCAAAAAGTGCTTATAAGCCAGTTGTCAGCTTATAAGCTTAGCCAAACACCCTCTTAGAAGCAATTTTTTAAAGTTTAGCCAAACACTAATTGCTGCTCAGAAGTGTTTTTCAAACTAATTAGCCAAACACAAACTGCTTATCCCCAAAAGTACTTTTGAGAAAAATACTTTTAAAAAAAAACACTTCTCAAAATAAGCTGATTTTCGCAGCTTGGCCAAATGAGCTATTAGTTAAGTAAATTATAGAGTTCTTAAAAGAATGGTTTCATCTCTAATTGCATATTTTCAACAGCACTTTTTAACAAGGGAGGCTTCCTTAGTTGGTAAAGCATCTCCACTCATGACCGTTAGGTTTTGGGTTCGATTTCTAGATCTTCAATGTTTTATTTAAATGTGATTCTAGTTATTTTCTCTTTTATCCGTTCAATGGCTAATGCTGGCTTTTTCTTGATTTTTAAATACTTTTAGAATGATGGCATCGATAAACATAATTCTAATCTAGATATATGTAGATCAAAGGAAGTATTTACTAATTTAAAATTTTAATTTTATGTTTTAATTACATTGTTCGATAGAATTTGAATCACGAGAATTAGATCGAATTAGACAAACTTATTCAGTTTAGTGATCACGTAATTATGAACGTACTCAAAGTAGATCGAACCAAGCTGAACGAAACCAAATTAATCCAAACTGGATTGAACTGACTAAATATACACCTTAATTTTAATCCACTTCACTTGCAATAAGTTTGCATTAAATACAGTAGCACCGTAGTCAGTGGTGGACCCAAGTGGTAACTAGCGGGTTCAACTGAACTCGCTTCATAAAAAAAATAATACCGTATATATATAAATTAGGATTTAAGCTATGTAAATTTTATATAAATATTTATTTGAACCCACTCGACAACTATTATTTTACGATTAAAGTTATATACTTTTAAGATTGAACTCGCTTACACAAAATCCTGGGTCCACCACTGCCCGTAATCATAAAATCCTGGATCCGCCTTTGAATTCGAGTCACGCAAGAGAGAAAGTATGGAAACACTATAGCTCCTCGTAAATTTGGAGAGAATTTTCAAAAAAAAAAAAAAACTACTTTCTTTACTATGCAAGTGGATCAACAAGACAAAATTTATAATCAGAATATTAAAGAGAGAATTATTGATTTTAAAGAGAAATTAGACCCTCGAACAAACTTTTTGGCATTTGATAGTTGTATAAAATCAATAAACAATTTTTGATTTTTTCTTATTTAACCATGACTAATTAAGTGATATATACAAACACTTTAATTTATGAATCCTAAGATTAAATAATTTAGTTTATTGTAAGTGTCAAAGGTGCAAATAAATATTTTTCAGAGACCCTCATATTGACATTTTTGCCACTAACATAAACAAAACAAAGAAAATAAAAAGCTTATGGTATCTAGTTATACTGCATAAATATAACAAATGGTTTCAATTATTAGTGTTATTATTCAGTTAGATCTTAACGTTCACCAATTATCGATATCATAATTTTTTGAGACAACACAAATTCGATTGTGTAAATTGGATATGCACAATTTATTCTTATTTAATTTAATTTAAAGTTTCATTCTTTCACACGCATAAATTTTAACTTTCAAATTTCTCATGTAACCCAAAATCCTCCACAAAGAAAATTAAAATTTTATCTAAAATGCAAACTTGGACGTGTTTAATGTTTTAAATTTCAATCTGTCACGTGGAAATATAAGTGCTATAATCCTGAAATCAGGGGCGGATGTAGTGTTCTAAGGACTGAACCCATAACTTTTAATGCCAAGTAAAAATTCATTAAATAGTAAAATTAGTAAATATACACCCATAATTTTAAAAATACAATGATTTTAATGCTAAAAATCTTAAAAGTTGAACCCATTTAAATCCTGAACTCTAAACTTAAAAGAAAAGTTCATCGTACAAAAAAGAAAAATTGTGCAATTACTGATGAACACAAAATTATGTCAGTCTAAGTCTAATTTATAACACTTAATTGTATCGCTAAGATATTTACTCAAACTTTTGTAGGAAACAATATGGATCAGCGCCAGTGGCAGAGCCGCTCATTGGTAAGGAGAGTCGATTAACATCCTTTCGTCGAAAAACTACATTGTGTAAATATATTAAATTCTTAATTTTATGCGTATACTATACGTTGATTATCTTTGATTTTTTTGTGTGCTTACTTGTTTAAATTTTGACTCCTTTTAGTTAGAATTCTGGCTCCGCCATTAATCAGTACAAAAACATGGTCTTGACCATCACTATGTGCTATACACTAAACAAAAGTGAAAGAGGGCAAATTTGTAATTTTAAAGAGAATAATTGAGTCCAACTAATTAGCAGAAAAAAATAAGATAAAGAGATTACTTGATTAAGGCATGACACTTTAATAGATGCTTGACGGGATGTTATGAGCCATAATATTTTTGCCGTTCAGTGGTTAGAAAGTCAATTTTGGTTTGCTAAAGAAGATAGAGTTGTATGGCTAAGAATTAAAGCTTATTTTTTCAAAACTATGGAAACCCACCATCTGATTTTATGGAGTCCCACACACATACACCCACAGAAATGATAATCTTTTTTTTTAGGTGAGAATTGATTTGACCTATTTCTACTAAATTCTGATTCTTTGTCCAAAGTTAACTACTCTCTTCGTTTCAATATTATACGGCGTAATTTAGAAGAAATGACACCAAATAGTCACTCTAGGGACGTTATTTACCAATTAGTAGTGCATTCTAAATTTTAATTTTTCATTTTATTTTTGGGTATAAAAATATCTTAAAATTAAAAAATTAGTTAAAAATTTTAGGACAAAATAAATACTAGCTAATCTCTAAATAGCATCTCTGAAAATGGCTATATGTTCACTTGACCTCAAAATTTTACGGAGCAAGACTTTCAGTAATAAAAACATAAATTTTATAATTTTGTGGTTTTAATCATATCATAAGATTTTAATGGCGATAGAAAAAAAGATAGTTTGATTCACAAAGCATTTCATATTCTCGTAGGGTTCATGGAAAAATCACATTCCTAGGGTGCGATGGAGACAATCCACCCTACTTCAACTTATATAAGTAATTGCTTTCACAATTTGAACCCCTGTAGATTATACGGAAACAACTTTGATGTTGCTCCAACGATAGAAAACATATTGTATTAAGATAAAATAAAAAATTTAACTTCAACTTTTTTTTTTCTATGGTTCTTGAATGTGCATTGAAACTTCTATATTGTTGAATGGTACGTGCAAAGAAGAGAGTGGTGTGAAGCGTCCTTGTCTGAAAGTACAAACGTTGGATCGTGGAAGAAGTGTAGTAAATTTTTGTGGTTGAAACTTGAACTTGCTCTGTCTTTGAGATTTGTACATTTGCCAATGGAATTGGGTCCACTGTTGTTATGATGGGATTCATCAGTTAGTGGTGTCCGAACAAAATGAACGAGGATTTAGAATCCAAGGTTTAGAATTAGCCAAGTGGACGGTGTAGGATGTGTGGTGTATTTTGAGGCTTATGAGACCCCGTTGAGTTTTAAGTTATTGTGCTTGTAATTAAGACCACAAAAAATTACGATAAAATGATAATTACTCATCATTTTTAATTAGTAATTTTGTTGGATATAAAGTTGCCTTTAATAAGAAACACTTATCTCCTACAGTGGACTTCTAACGCGAATACAAAATAATTAAGGCTGAACACTGAATAAAAATAGAAAAAAGTAATTAAAATATGAACTATCACTGATGAGCGTGATAGAATTATTAGAATTCTTACATTCTTAATAAAACGTCTCGATTTCGATATTTACGAATATTTGAATATATTTGGTGTGAATATGAATGAGTCTAGCCAATAAATTTTGGATGTCATATGACCGAAAATTCTGGAATAATGGTAAAGTTATTTTCATGTGATTTATAAGTTATGAGTTTGAACAGTAAAAATAGTTACTAATACTTGCATTAGCATATGTTATTCATATTACATCCTTCAAGTGCGGTCTTTTCCCAAATAATGCGCGAATGCAAAATACCTTATACTACGCATGTTGTCGTTTTATATCTCTTAAGAAAAGAAAAAAAAAGTAAGATGTGAACTGTGTGGTGTTTGCTTTACGTTATTTATTAGTCCTATGACATGTGTAGACCCTACTGTTCGAAAATAAGATTAGTTTTGGATTGAAAAGCAAAGATCTTTTACAAAACCAACAGAAACCACTAGAATTTGAAAAGAAGCTTCTAGATTCTTTTATGAAAAGTTAAGGGCTGGAAATGACATGTAATTTGGAAAGTGGAAGTTTTGGGTAAATATTGTTTCCTAACATGCGAACATGATTTGAATTGATTTTCAGAGAGGAATCGGAAAATAAAAAATAGATATAAATTGAATGTGAAAAGTAAATGTAATATGATAACAAAGTGGTTAAAGTTACTAAGTAGACGTCTGGACATAAAAATTGTAATTCTTTAAAAAAGTACGTATTGAAGTTAAATTGAAAAATAATATTTAAAAATTCGAAATTATGTTTGAATATGTATTTTACTTGAAAAAATATTACAGTATTATGAGCGGGAAAAAAAATTCTGAAAATTTTGAAAAAGTAATTTTTTGAAAAACTCATTTTCAAAAAATTTCAAAAAACTCACAAAATTTCATGGACAAACGGAACCTAAGTTTTCATCACTTCTATACAGAAAGCATATAAGCGATTAGCTCACATAAACTCAAATGTCAAATTAGTAAATGGTCTAATATAATGTCCTAGTTTTGGTCTATTGGGCAGAAAATAAACTCTATATATAAACAACTATAATCTTTTTCCATAAGTAAATACGTTGTATTAAACCCAACTGACTATGAAAAAAGACAGACCTTGTACACCATTCATGTAGGAAAATATTATTTTCAAAAGACCTTTGGAACTAAAGGATTAACACACTAAACACTAGAGATTCACTGCGAGCTCAATAGACTACATAAAGCATAAAGGATACACGGGACATGAACATAGAGAAGAAGAAAACAACAATAGAAGCAGAGAAAAGTGTATATGAAATTATCCAAAAAAATAAGTACTATCAGTGTAATTTCTTTTAAAAGAGGGAGTACATATTAAACGAAGGTGACCAAATAAGGCGCTCTATGAAAATTTTATCATTTTTCTGTGTCATCGAAAGGCCCTTTGGTCGGTAGAAAATGGGCTTTTGGACGTCCACTTGAGCCCATAAACGTCTCAGTATAGGCCCAAGAAAAGAATGATCCAGCAGATAAGTGTCCAAATCCATAGGATTCATCTTGGATTTTGATGCTTTCTGATTCTGTGTCTAATATGAAATAGCATTAGGTAGTGATTAGTAGTAATTAGTTAGGTTAACCAATCTTCACTGTAATGGAGGGTTAGTAGTAGGGGTGTACATAGGTCGGGTTGGTTCTAATTTTACAATTATCAAGCCAAACCAATTGTGTCGGGTTATTAAATCTAAACACCAAACCAAACCAATAAAACTGGGGTTTTTCACTCTCGGATTTTCTCGGATTTTCTCGGGTTTTCGGGTTATTCTTTTTTTTTCGGATTTTTTTTTTCCGGTAAAATCTTCATAGAAAAAAACATATAAATTGTGCTCAAAATATTTTATCTTTAATCCTAGTAAGATATAACTACATAAAGTATTTTTCAAGAAAATAAGTACAAAATATGAGATATGTCATGGCATTATCCTAAAATATTCAACAATAAAGTCAATAAAATTATGTAATATGAATATTCCTAATTAAAAAGTCATAATAAAAATAAACATAATCTAAAAGTGCTAAATCATGCTAAAATAAGTAGACTAATAAGGGATTATTAATTACATGACTAAACGCTAAAGAAAAAATAAAAATAGGTTATGCATTTTTATCTAAATTATTGCAAAAAAATAAAATAAATATTCAATACATTCTCGTTCGTAGTATTGAATTGAATGTCTTTTGTTAGCATTAGTATTGATTTGATTTTGGTTTGGGCTTTTGTTAGCATTATTTAATTTACTAATGTTAATGGCTATAAAACTTATTGAAACATTTACAAGTTCAAAGTCCAACCTTGAAATAATACCTTAAAAGGTAATTATGTATCTTTTTAAGAAATATTTATAAATTACATCATAATAAGTATATTTATATATTAAATATATCTAAAAAATTTATTATATAATATCGGGTTGGTTTGGTTTCGGTTTGACTTTCTTTAGTTAAAACCAAACCAAACCAATTATGGTCGGGTTTTTTCTTCCAACACCAAACCAAATTAAACCAAACTATGGTCGAATTTTTTTTCTCGTTTTGACTCGAATTATCGGGTTAGTACGATTTGTCGGTTTACTTTGTACACCCCTAGTTAGCAGTAGATATTGGGTCAAGGACATGTGTAAATACTTCTGACTCACAACACGAGCCAGCAAAGAATATTTGTCAAGTTGTTTAACGCATATTGGTTACTTTTACTGTGAAAAGAAAAGGGAACCAATTTAAATTATCGTTGAGCTTTGAGAAATAACTCCTTTTTTTTTAAAATAATTGCGTAAGTGATACGTGAGCTTAATTCGAGAAATAAGTCAATTGAAGTAAGGGGAATTATTTGCTTTTATTTTAACCTCACACCTGTAAAGCTAAAAACTACCAACTAGACTTGTTAGGTTATATTGCACAATTTCACTGTTCTGGGAATACAGCACTTAATTGAAGCCACCTTACAATGATGATAGATGGAGATGAAATTTTGTCTTATATAATATTATTCTTTAGTACTAAATTTCCACAGGCAGGTGAACAGAGAGAATATGCAGAATTTTCCATGCGATTAGAACAGCATATATTATTACAAATTCAACGTATCTGTCTTATTGCACTTTTCCTTTCTATTTTCAAAAGGGTAATTGCAGTCACACCTGTTCTCTTTTATTTTTTGTGGTCTTGAAAGATTAGTGATTTAGTATTATATAATATAAAAGCAGTTACATAGCAGGAGCAAGTTAGGGTGGCTGGTCTTCTACACTATACAAAAAGGCGTTGCCATCCCTTGATGGGTCTAAGTGTGAGTCTACAGCCAAAAGGCTAGTTTGAGTACATTGATTTGTAGGAGGTGCAGATACATGGGAGTTTAACAAAAAAGAGTTGTGATCAGTTGATTGACAGAATGTAGTTGGATTAAGTAGACGCCGATAGGTTTAAAGAATCTTAATATTTGTAGGAAAAAAGATTGTTTCTATTGCCTCAACCATGTACAATTTATATAGTAAATTTAGAAGGGTTCAAACTAAATAGATAAGTAACAACAACAACAACAACCCAGTATAATCTCACTTAGTGGGGTCTGGGGGTAATGTGTACGCAGACCTTACCTCTACCTGAGGTAGAGAGGCTGTTTTCAAATAGACTCTCGGCATCCTTCCCTCCAACGTTGCTCTTGGGGAGACTCGAACTCACAACCTCTTGATTGGAAGTGAAAGTTGTTTACCATTAGAGCAACCTCTCTTGTAAATAGATAAGTACAACAGAGATATTCACAAGAGTTTGAGTGTGACTATAATTAGTACTCTAGCTAGTGTAGCTTAAGGTAAATGGATTACGTTGATGAGAATGATTTGTTAGGCTTTGAATTATCCTTATCATGCCTCCTCAAGATGGGCTCAATCTCCTTGAGGCCAATCTTGTGAATGAATTGTCCAAATGATCGTTTAGGCAGTGCCTTTGTCAAAGCATCAACAAGTTGACTCCCAGTAGGTATGTGACTTACTGAAAGCTCATTTCTTTCTACTTGATCACGGACGAAGAGGAAATCAATGGCCACATGCTTCATTCGACTGTGAAAGACTGGATTTCGACTTAAGTAGGTAGCACCAATATTGTCACAGAGTACCTTAGGAGGACTGGACATGGAAACAAGCATCGACATAGACCATCACAAAAAGTAATGAGCTGGTAGTACATTTCAAGAATAAAGAGTCGTCAGATTTAGCCCTTTGAAAACCACATGACAGAAGGTATTGTTTGAGCTCGTTATACCAGGCCCTAGGTGCTTGACGAAGGTCATATATCGACTTATGAAGCTTGCATACATGTTGTGAAAATTTTGGATCTCTAAAGCCGGGTGGTTGATTCATGTATACAACTTCATGAAGTGTAACTTGTAGGAAGATATCGTTCACATCTAATTGCCGCAAGGTCCACTTAAACGACACCGCAAGCACAAGAATTAGACTAATTGTAGTATGTTTGATCACAAGACTAAAAGTGGAATGAAAGTCTACACTAGGTCGTTGATAAAAATCCTTTGCAACTAATCTCGCTTTGTAGCGATCCATAGACCCATCAGGTTTATGCTTGACACGATAAACCCACTTGCATCCAACTATATTTTGAGAGGGAGATGGGGGAACCAAAGTCCAGGTGGAATTTCTCATAAGGGCGGTATATTCATCCTTCATGGTTGTTTTCCATTCAGGATACTTGTTTGCTTGGGCAAAAGTTGTCTGAGCAAGAGGAAGCGGTTTGGTGGAAGAGATAGCAAGATAGTCAAAGACAACTTTTGGTTTGAAGATGTTGTTCTGGGATCTCGTGACCATAGAGTGAGTAGGAGCAGGTGGCAAAGTTTATGGTGGAGGCAAAGGATATTATGCAACATGAGACATAGTGTTGGGCATGCTTGGAGTAGAGGGTGAGGGTGAATTAGTTAAGGTACTTACAACATTTCTTGATGACACATCCTCTGCAGTAGTTGGAGAGGCAGTGATCTCTTGAGTAGTCCTTGGGACAACCAGGTCGATGGCTTGAGGGATAGGAGGTGGAATACATGATTCATTGGTATAAGGTAGGGAAATTGAGGAGGAGGAAGCTACTAGACAAGGCCAAGACTCCAAGTTGGAGGTTGAAGCGCGATCAAGGGAAGGAAAGTGCAACTTGAATGGAAAAACATGTTCCACAAAGACAACATGTCGGGAGAGAAAATTTTTTGAAGTCGAGAGATCTAGGCAAGCAAAACTGTTAGTGACAGAGGAGTACCCCATAAATACATAAGGTTTTGATTTTGTATCAAGTTTGGAGCTAGAGTAAGGTTTAATCCAAGGATAGCAAAGGCAACCAAAAACCCGGAGCTTGTGATAACTAGGTGTGGTATTGAACAAACACTGAAATGGTGATTTTAACTTGAGCAAAGGTGTTGGTAGCTAATTAATTAGGAATACTGCAGTTTAGAATGCAATGGACCAAAATTTTTGGGGTACTGAGGCATGATGAAGTAAGGTCAGGGCAGTGTCAACGACATGTCGATGTTTTCTTTCAGCAGTTCCAACTATTTACATTCCATGCTCCTCACACTCGTAGCAAATATACATCTCTAACTGTGATAGAAACCATCAAGAACTCTCCGAATTCCATTTGCACAAAACTAAACCATTAGAACTAAATCCTTCTAACTCAACCAATCTATGCAGACCACTAAAACCCAAGAGCATTGCCGGAAAACACCTACAAAAACTCATTAACTCGTAAGCATTCAAAGAACTAATTATATCCTTATCATGCCGATACGACCTACTACCAAGCTATCCCATCTATCCGAGTTTCCTTCTGATTTACCTTCAACTTGATACTCCTTCTTGCTATAACACCACAATTTCCTATACCCAGACTCGCAACATGAGACCCAAGCATAAAGCCACACCGTCTAAGGCTTATAAGCCGCTGAATACTCTCTTATCTATTCCCAAAAATACCACATTCGAAATACCTACCCTGAAGGGATTTCCTGCGAATCCAAAGCCATTACTTTTACCTTCCTAACACTGATATATAGAATACCATAATTGATGTAGAAATGACACAAGTCTTGACACCCTTTAACGCAAATCTGAGCTTATAGCCAAATTATACACTTGAAAATCTCTAATTATCACATGTAAAATCTTTAATTCATTAGGAACATTCTCGAGAGTCATCCACTCTACTCAAACATCAATTAGACTAATCCAATTAACCGAACAACATGTGCCTCAATAGCACTCCGACACCGCAGAATGTAACCTCGCCCTAATGCAACCAAACAACTTCTTGCTCTATGCACCGCACATCCTTTGCAAATATCCACTCAAGACATTCCGTGATTCTCACACACCTATGAAGCATGACGTAAGCTTTATTAGAATTCCCTTTACTCGATACATCCTCAGTCTCAACCTTTGTAAGTCATAACTGATTCACCCGAACGCCTCAAACTGAAACCAACATAACACATAACCATGCAAACAGCTAACCAATAGCAGACCCCCCACTTGGCTCGAAGCCATAGATCAAAACACATAATAACTCATAATGCATATACTCTATTACTGCCATAATACCATAGTGATATTAATCTCAATCCTTCATAAGCTCGTACAACATAGACCATTTAGTACCTCAAATCTTCTGCAAATCTCACATTCGCTCTCATAGCAGTCGAGCCCACTCTCTTAAGTGACCTAAATTTATATTGCGGCGCATACATTTTGCTGGTAAAAGATACATTCCAACAAACTATATAAGGATCACACCACATTCAGAACACTCCGCATGAGATAACCTACCTGCTTCGCCTCAAACTAACATTTCTTTATACCCTTCCACAGTCATAACCATTTCGCGGTCACTTAATCTTCCTGAGTCTGATCTCATATCTCAACGTGAAATCCACTTTACTCCCACAAATAGAAAAATAAAAAGATTCTCCACACAACCATAACTCGGGGGCCATACATCAAATCATAATGGAAATGAAGCATCGGATAGTTCTTACTACCCCAAGTAGACCTTTCTCGTCTCATCCAATTCATATGAACACATCTCGCAGTCACCTCACACTCATCACGTAACTAGCTAGTCATCACTTCCTTAATAGGGACACTATCGAACATATAAATCCAAAAACACGGGCTAACACAATCAACACCTCAGTGCTCAAGCTATAGGCAAAATCCGACCTCAAGTCTTCCGGACTGGCCCAACACCAATACACAGAGATCTCAACTCACCCCTCAATCAGGGAATCACAAACCATCGATGCACATTTGATACTGAGTGCTCATTCGCGCATACAAACACGTGGAAAGAATTCAAAGAGTTACATTCTAAGCTGAATGAAGGGAGCACGATAAGAATTCAAGAATGTGAAGTTTTTCCTAATGGTTCTGCAGCCTCTCGAGGATAAATATAGATGCTTCTGTACCAATCCGCGAGACTCTACTAAACCTGCTCATGACTCGTGAGACCTATGTAACTTAGGCTCTGATACCAACTTGTCACGACCCAAAACTAAGACCCGGTCATGATGGCGCCTCTCGTGAAGACAAGGCCAACCGACACACTCCCTATTCATTTTAAACAATTAAGATAATACAAAATAAGTCTTTAACATAGTCATAATCCCAAAGTAAGGTAAAAGAGTACAGTTGCGGATTGATATATCTCGACATCGGGGTGTCACCAGTCACGAGCATCTACTAAGGTCTAAATACAATGGAAATTCTAAAAATGCACTAGATACAGTCTAAATCAAGAGAGAGAAAAGCAATGCTGCGAACATCAGCCAGCTACCTTGTTAATCTCCGACGACTTTGTCTGTGAGCAAAAAATACCTGCTACCAGGTTCAGAAATACCTGAATCTGGGAGGGGTTTAAAAACAAATACTCGAATCTGCATACAAGGTGCAGGGAGTAAAGGGAGTACTCCAAATTAGTGAGTAATAATAGTCAATACAGACTGAGTAATAAGAAATAACGTAGCGGTGCATCAACAGGCTATAAAGCAGTAAAAGCCAGTAAAAATAGTGAATCGATGAAAATATGCAAAGTCACTTTAGTTCAATTTAAGCTTCTTCAAAATGCCTTTTTAATAGTTAAGCAAGTAAATGACAGGCAACTAGAAAAGCTAAACACATAAAGAACCGCCCCCCGGGCACAATATCAATAGAATCACCCCTCGAGCGCAATACCAATAGAAGCAGTCCCTCGGGCAAACACATGGAACAATACCAGCCTCTCGGGCTATACCTCATATCACAATGGGTACCCGTACTCACTGGGGGTGTACAGACTCCGGGAGGGGCCCCTCACGGCCCAAGCATAATATCAAGCCATCTCGTGGCATTATCAATAGGCTCTCAACCTCATATCAACAAGCCACTTTGTGGCGTATAAATGTCCCTCATGGCGTACAATATCTCAGGCCCTCGGCCTCATAATCATAAATCAGCATATCCTCACACACAGAGGCCATCGGCCTTACTCAATGAGAATCTCATAAGCCACTCGAACAACAGTAAAATATGATGCTCAGCCCCATTATCATTTAAAAATATCATTTAATGTATTTAAACAGAGTAAGCATGGCTGAGTTATGAAAACAGTGGTATATAATATGACTGAGTACACGTATAAAGTCAAATATGGAGGAAATATTAGTAAAAATCCCCTAAGGGTCAAAAATGGTTAGCACAAGGCCCAAATATGACATTCAGCCTAAAACATAATGATAACAAATAGTTTTTAATTAAATACTGTAACAACACGGCCAGTCGTTTTGAGAATTTAAGCTTTGTTCGGCAGCGCACAGTCTTGAAAAGTTTCACAATATGAGTATCGACTTGCATGCATCGTTGAATTCAGTTAATGGATAATTCAGAGTCAAATTGGAAGACGGAATCTAGTTTTGGAAGTTTGAATGGTGAGAATTTAACCGGAACTGAAATTTTGAGTAAATAGCACGGAATGAATTTTTGATGATTCCAACAGCTTCGTAGGTGATTTTGGACTTAAGCGCACGTCTGGATTCAGATTTGGAGGTCCATAAGGTAAATTGAGGCATTTCAGCGAAAGTTGGAAAAGTTGAAGTTTGAAAAATGGAGAAGTTTGACCTATAGTTAACTTTTGTGATATCGGGGTCAAAATACGATTTCAAGAGTTGGAGTAGCTCCGTTATGTCATTTTGGACTTGTCTGCAAAATTTGGCGTTATTCCGAGTTGAATTGATAGGTTTCGTCATGAGATTTGATATTTGAAGATTTGAAGTCATAAGTTTGATTTTTGGTTTGATTTTTGGTTTGATTCGTTGTTTTGGTGTTGTTTTATGTGATTTGAAACCTCGAGCGAGTCCTTGTTAGGTTATGTGACTTGTTTATGTGTTTGGATGGGGTCTCGGGGGCCTGAGTGTGTTCTGGTGGGCCACGGGTCATTTTTCGCTATGTTTGAACTGATGGTCTGCTATCTGGTATTTCCTTCTATGCGATCGCATTGATTTGTCCGCGATAGCATAGCACAAATTTGGATAGCAGCATTTTCCTTCTTTGCGATTGCATTGATTTATCCACGATAGCATAGCACAAATTTGGACAGCAACATTTTCCTTCTATACGATTACATTGATTTGTCCGCGATAGCATAGCACAAATTTGAACAGTAGCATTTTCCTTCTATGCGATTTCATTGATTTGTCCGTGATAGCATAGCACAAATTTGGACAACAACATTTTCCTTCTATGCGATTGCATTGATTTGTTCGCGATACCATAGCACAAATTTGGACAACAGCGTTTTCCTTCTATGCGATTGCATTGATTTGCCCGCGATCACATAGAACATTTTGGGCCAATAGCTATTTTCTTCTACGCAATCGTATCACTTCTCCTACGATCGCAATGAACAAACACCTGGGCAGACAGAATATATTCCAAAATCGAGGGTTACACTATTTTCACCATATTTTAACTTCTAGAGCTCGGTTCTTGACGATTTTTGGTGGGTTTTTCATGAAATTCAATTGGGTAAGTGTTCTTCAACTGGAATTAAATATATTCCATGAATTTTTCTTTATTTTTATCATTTAAATTGTATTTTGGATTGGGAAAGGAGTTGGTTTTTGAAGAAAAATTTCAAAATGAAAAATCATGATTTGAGGGACCAAATGGTATCAGAATGGATAATTTTTTTATGGTTGAACTCATTTTGGTATGGGTGACCGGATTTTGTAAAATTTGATGGGTTCTGAGGTGCGGGCCTGGGGGTCGACTTTTGGGTCAATTTTTATATTTTTGTAAAGATTGAAACTTTATTATTCGGAATAGTTCCTTGTTCGATTTATGTGTGTTTTGGGTGTTGTTATAGTTGGATTTGAGCTTTCCAGAGGTCTTTTCACCCGAGAAGTCCATTTTAGAGTATCGCGTTGTCATCTTTGAGGTAAGTATCTTGCCTAACCTTGTGGGGGGGGGGACTTTCCCTTAGGATTGAGTCTTCTATGTTGATTGTAATCCGTATACGCGAGGTGACGAGTGCGTACTCGGACTTCATTATGGATAGTTGGCCTTTTAGGGTTCTTAGGTTCTTATATTCACTATGTTTGGAGTTATTCTTGATATGACCGAGTTCCTGCTTATTAGTTTTGTCTCTACATGCTTGGTTGGAATTATTTGCTTCATGATTTACTCTTATTACCTAATTGTCATCCTATTTGATTTAACTGAAGAACTTCGTCTCTCTTATCATCATGCTACCTTTTCATAACTGCCTGTGTTATTGACGGTTATTGTCATCCCTCCTATAATCGCCTAGTCTTAAGTGCAGCTAAGATCACCTTCCCTTAATTGAAATTATCAAATATTCTCATAACTTCCCAACCTTAAATAGAGTTTAGATGACCTATATCTTTGTCGACTTGCTTTTATTTGTGACTATTAGACTTGTGTTGTCTTCCTTGTACTGATTTGTTTATTTTGGGATCGTCACTACATGTTAGTTTCCCCTTTCATTGAACTGTTCCCTTTAAGCATTTCATTTTTCTTACTGTGGCTATTCTTGTGAATGGGTTATACCGATTCCATGCCATTTGAAGTTTTGGAGTGGAGTCACTCGCTATATTTTTTATTACTATCACTTTTGTTGTTGTGCTGGTTGTGTTGGTGCACGAGGTCTCTGCTGTGTGGTTGTTGTTGTGTTGTGTACGAGGTCTCTGCCGTGCGTTTGTTGTTGAGGGGTTGCACGAGGTTTTTGCCATGCTATTGTTACTATTGATATATTGCACATGCGGTGTGACAAGGCGGGATATGTATATATGCTTATATGTGGGTTGCGTATGTAGCGAGACAAGGTGGGAACATTATGATACACGTGTGGCGAAACAAGGCGGGGCACTTATTATGTTAATTATTTGCACAGGTGGTGAGACAAGGTGGGTTATGCCAGGGATTGATTGTGAGGATTTGTGATGTCCTGGGGGTATTCTTGTTGTTTAATATTGTGTTGTGGTACGGTTACCTTTATGAGATTTATCTCGTGGAAGTTGTGAGGAAACATCTTACGTGCTGTCCGTTCTTTTCTTTACGCTTATTAGTTGTTAGGAACTATGTGAAAGCACTTGCACAAGCATACACGTAGTTGAACACTCCTATTGGATGTGAAGTCCTCCTGATTTTGCTGACTATAGATGTACAACCTCATTTACTTGTTATATATGTGAGAGTGGCTCTAGTTAGCAAGTGAGTTGTCAACATGACCATGAGGTTGATGGGGCCACAGGATGCCAAGTGTTAGATTTTAGGTACTGGGACCCATGAGCTATAATTTGTCCGAGGTTCAGTACTTTGTGGAAATTGTTGGATACGACCTGATGTGAACACTGTCATAGGATTTGAGTTATTGCTTACCTTTACTGTATTGTGACATTAGGATTTGGGTTTGTGTTTTCACTCGCTCTTTTATGTCATTATTCTTAGTATTTTCGTTGTTACTTGCAGTTTTCTTCCCTTATTGTGATTGTAGTATTGTTAGCCATTTCCTGTAGTCCTTATATATACATCATGTTCTGTTGATCCTGTATTTGTAAAGTTTATTGGACCGGTAGGTGTCTTGACTATTCCTCATCACTATTCCACCGAGGTTAGTCTTGATACTTATTGGGCACCACTGTGGTGTGCTCATGCTACTCTTCTGCACATTTTTGTTGTGCATATCCAGGTACTTCCACTCGATCTTATCCTCCTTGAGGTGAGGCACTTCTGTAGAGACTTCGAGGTATATCTTCCGCGTCCGTAGACTGAGGAGTCCCTTTCTATATTTCTGTAATAAGTATAGCCCTTCAGTAATTTTCCTTTGTTTCGACATTTCCGGAGTTAGAGCTTCTTATGTATCTCTTAGCTTGAGATTCATGAGATTCCGGGTTTTGGGAATTGTTGTTAGCTTCGAGAGTTGTTATTGTATGTGCCGAGCAGCACCTTAAACACTGTTTCATTTTACTATTTCGATTTTTAATTATTTTTTCCGCAATTATTGTTTATATTCTGCATTGTTAGGCTTACCTAGTCGTAGAGAGTAGGTTCAATCATGATGGTTTACAGAGCGTGAACCGGGGTCATGACAAATACGCGGTAAAACAATCATTCGGGATGGACTAAGTCACAATCCCCATTAGTGCATGACCCCACGCTCATCATTTAGCGTGTGCATCACCTCAATATAGCACCACGATGTGCAATCCGGGGTTTCATACCCTCGGGACAACATTTAAAATCATTACTCATCTTAATCCGGTCCAAACACTAGCTCGCGATGCCTTTGCCCCTCGAATCGGTCTCCAAATGCTCCAAATCTAACCAAATACAGATTTATACCATCAAAATATGTTAAGGGAACAAAGCCCACAAGAAAATATTACCAACATCTTGGAATTCAACAAAATTAACATCTATGGAATCCTCTTCCTCTTGCGAGTCTATACATATCAAGAACATCAAAATCGGACCTCAAATGGCCCCTCAAATACCAAATTCTAGGTCTCCAATTACAAGCCCTAGTTCTTCAATACTAGGCTTAAATTCCATGATTAACTAGGTATAATTCCCATATGAATCGAGTATAAAGTCCATGAATCTTACCTCTAAGTGTTCCCCCTTGATTCTCTCTTCAATTCCCTTCAAGAAGCTTCAAAATCGCCCAAAAATGGAGGAACTTAGCCTCAAAATCGCAGAAATGAGCTTTTAAAACATTCTGCCAAGTGTGAGCACGTGATTGTTTCCCTATATGAGAAATACTCCCAGAAATCCAAAATAAAATGTTTTGTGTTGTTTGCAATTTTTGCGGATTTTTGTGTTATTTTTCTCTTAGGGTCTGCGTTTGTGTGTGCATGTTTATCTGTTTCAATTATGGAAAATACAAAAATATATCGCATTTTTATTTAGGATTTAATTTTACAATTAAGAGTAATTAAGTTTGTTTTACAAAAATGAAAATCACAAAAAATATGTACTTTGCATTTTTTAGCATTTAAGGTCTAGTTGTGTGATTTTATTTTAAATTGGTGCTTATTTATGTGTGATAATTATTGTTAAGGCTTATTTAATAAGTTTAAGTTAATTTTTGATTTTTGCAATTTATTGTAGAATTTTTGTTAATTAGGAATTAAAAGAAGATAAACGAAAAAAATGAAGGAAAATCGGATTGGGCCTCTTATTCTAATTTGAATTAACCTGGCCCAAGTGTCTCACAAGTCCAACCCAAAAACCACCGGGTCAACCCGACCCGGTCTGCCCCAAACCCAAACGACACCCCCCCTTTATTTTCACTTTACCCCTCACTTCTCTTGAACACCCAAACCCATAACCAGAAGCAGCTCGTCCTCCAAGCTGCCGCTTCACCTTCTTCTTCTCGTCAACACAGCTGAACCCCACCATTTCTAGCCATGAACCAGCTCCAAACGACCAGCAGTCACGCCGGGTTCCGCCATGTTCGTCGTCAGTCATTTTCGTCTGTTTTCGTCGTCGTCGTCTTCAGTTGTTCGCTGCTCATCATTTGTTTTGAGATGTTCGCTGTCCGAACCGATTTTGTTTACGTCGAAGTTGAAGTCTTCATCCGAGATTCTAGTTCAATATTGTTGATTTCGTTTAAAGTCGTATCAATGTGCAGTTGTAATTCTTGCTTCATTTTGGTTTAATCGGAAAGCTCCTTCAGGTCCGTCCTTCATGTTCTTTGTTTTGTTAAGATGGTTCTATTTTAATAGTTGTGTAAATATTTAGAGTTTATAGCTTGTGTTTCATTTTTGTGTTCATTATTCTACCATGCTTTAGCTTCGTTCTGATTGTCTCTTGTTAAGTCGTTGATCCGGTTTGTTTGTGATTATTTAGTAGTGGTCTGTTAAGCTTTTACTTTCCTTAGTTGTTCATCAGGTTTTGCATATAAGTTCATTTTGTTTCGATTCAGTTAATTGTGATTCATACTGTTTCAACTTGTTCAGTTTTTTGATTCATCATACTATTGGATTCTTGCTCATTCACATGTGTCTAAGTTAACCAGGATTGGTTCCCAATATGGTTAGCTTATTCCCTTTGATCTGATGCTGTATGATTCAATCTGAGTTCATGGGATTTATTGGTTGAATTTGGTTAGGAATTTGGTTATAGCTGTAGTGGTTTGGTGTTTAATTAGGAATCAGTTTTGGTCAGTTGATAATTTTGTTACAGATTGAAGGGATGGGGGTAGAACAGTAATTTCAGGGGTAATATGGGAATTGAAAACTGGAAGAATTATTTAAATTGAGTGTTCTGTCCACAAAGCACTAATAATATTGAAATAAGGTATTGTTTAATACATAGTGGGGAACAAGACATAGTGGTATGGGGAGATGTTAAAAGAAGTAATTAAATATGTTACCTGTGCTAGGAATTAATTAATAGAATGGGACAAATAGTAGTAGGGAACAAATGAATTAAAAAAAAACAAAACATTTAGTAATGGGCTGTAAGGGAATATCATGGGCAAGAGTTTTCTGAATTGTTTAAGTGTCCCAAGTAAAGGGTCTGGTTTGTTGTATAAATAGAATGGAGTTTGGACAGAATAAGGGTGGTTTTTGAAGGCTAAAAAATCAGTTTCTTAGGGGGCTTCTGGAATGCTAAAAAAGTGAGAATTAAGAGTGGAAACTGGCTAGTTTTTGAAATCCTGAAAATCAGTCTTGTGAGTTCTTCCTTAATCAGTGTAAGAGAGAACTTCTTTTGAAAGCTTAAGAATTAGTCTGTATGAGTGTTTAACTGTTTCATTGGAAGTTCCAAGCTTCTTTCTTTGAGTGTCTGAAGATCAGAAAACTACTGTTCTATTGTTTCTGGTTCAATCTGTTTCTGCCTGTGATTGTTATTTGGTCTTGCTGGGGTTTCAAGTGGTTTTTCCTGAGTGTTCTAATGGATACCCTATTACAGTTTCATTGGGTATTGCTGAGTTTTAAGTCTGTCACTGGGTCGTTCTGTTTACTGGTTGTTGCTGTTGTTGTATGCTACTACTACTCTGCTGATCTTCCTCTTCTTTTTCTTCTAATACCAGGTACATGGCTATAACTTTGCAAATGTTGTAAGCTGAAACATGAAGCATGAATATATATGAAGATTTAAAGTTATAAATTTGATTTAGTTTCTTTTTTTCTGATTGTACTTAGGTCATTCTATATACTATTGTTATTAAAATTTCAGCCACTTTGTATAACTGGACAGTTTTTATAGTGATGTAGTCAATAATGTTCTGTTATTTTAGCTTAGTCATTAGGTAGCATATGTTCGAAGGCATGTCAAATAGAATCCGGTCCAGTAGACCATTTAATTACCATGGCAATCTGATTTCAGCATTCAATGGTTTGAATTTATGATTAAAACTAGACCTCTAAGTTACCTCATTCCAACTGATTGCTTTTTCTAAAACTTGCAGTAGTTTGCTTAATCAGATACTATCAGCTTATATTTCTGCATTGCAAAACTGTGAATATGTGTAGAGGAATAAATTAACTAGGCCCAATATTGGAGTAAGATGGCCCAAGTCTCGTTTAATACTGCATGCGTTGGACCTGGGCCCTTGATTTGCAAACGGACTACCCATATGCAAGTTTATATTCTGATTTAACAAACTGTGTTCGGAACCCGACTATAACAATTCTTGAGCATGTAAATTAATTAGGATCTTTTTCTTCTTTCATTTTTAGAGACGAACTTAATAGAAAAAATGTAGTCACTTTAAGATGATCCTTTTAAAATAAACGAGATGAGCCTCGCCAAATAGAACGCACAAGTTGCGGGGCCCTTAATAAATAGATATAATAATTGTATAGACTTCGGGATCGGCCCGCTTTGTGAATTTCACGGTCTTTTCCCAAAAAATGACAACGCGTTAGTCTCTTTAGGCGCGTACTTTAAATAAACTTACTTTCTTAAACTCGGGTGCACATTTATGTGAGCCAAATCCAAATCTCAACGAAGTCGAAATGTGCCGATAATCACGGGTACATTGATTGTGACGTGGTTCAAGATGCATTTCCACGACGTTGTAATTCTTTAAAAAAAGTAATGAATGAGACGAGCCTCGACAAACAAAAATACATAAACTGCGGGGCCCTCTATACGCGTTTTCACTTAGACTTCGGGAAGGGCCGTTTAGCCAAATTTCACGGCCTTACCCAAAAATAATGGTACGCTAGTCGCTCTAGGCGCGCCTTTAATAAATTACTTTCTTAAATTCGGGTGCACATTTATGTGACCCAAATCCAAATCTCAACGGAGTCGGAATATGTCAAATAGCCACGGGTACATTGATATGACGTAGTTCGAGATGTGTTTTCACGACGATGCAATTCTCATTAATAATAATAATAAAAGCAGTGAAGAGTTAAAACTTGCATATAAGTTCATAATTGTTAAAATTAGATAAATAAGCCAAATATGACAGTTGAGCGACCGTGCTAGAACCACAGAACTCGGGAATGCCTAACACCTTCTCCCGGGTTAACAGAATTCCTTATCCGGATTTTTGGTTCGCGGACTGTTAAATAGAGTCAAACCTTTCCTCGATTCGGGATTCAACCGGTGACTTGGGACACCATAAATCTCCCAAGTGGCGACTCTGAATCTCTTAATAAACGAATCCCGTTTTGATTGTCCTTTAATTGGAAAAACTCCCTTTACCACATCCTTCGCGGGGTGCGGTAGCTTAAAAAGGAGGTGTGACAGCTCTGACGACTCTGCTGGGGAGTAGACTCAGAACCACTGGTTCAGGGTTAGAAATTCGAGCTTAGAATAACTGTTGTATTTGGCTTTATTTATTATCTGATTTTATTATATGATTGAGCTTAATGTGCAACATGATGATTTTTACCTCTTTGATATTATTTGAACTGTATATATAAACTGTGCCGAAACCTTTCTCTTCTCACCTCCGGGGATGTGCTTACTGGTTGAGACTCCCTATTCTGTTAGCATCATACCTTAAAATAAGAAAAGTGCTCGGACAAGTTACAAAGTCGGACGATCTCGCAGGTCCCCAGTACATAGCCCCCTCCCCTACTCGAGTTGTCCGCTCGGGTACACTGTCTAGAACACATACCTAGATTTTGAACCTAGAATAACTCGACTTCATGCCAGATCCCTAGTAGGAACGCTTATTTGCATCATGTTGCATTGGACTTAAGGGGCTCAACACAGGGGTTGGGTCCGTCTAGGACAGGTAACCTGAAATGAAAAAGACCATCCTGCTGCATCCTGTTTGTTTTATGCATTTATTTGCTTCAGACTTGCATGCTTACCGATTTCTGAAAATCGGTAATATTGGAGATTTGTAGAAAAGAGAAAAATAACAGTGTAGAGAGATAACTATGTTTAGAAAAAAAAACAAACCAATGTCAAAATAGTGTCGAAGCTCTGCCGAATTTTTGAGAAAATGAAAAAAAAGGGAAAAGAAATTTTTCTTTCAAAAAATGGTTTGTTTTATTGGTCAAGAAAGCGAAAAAAAAACTAAAGAGTTTCATTAGTTTGTTGGAAAAAAAAAGAAAAATACAAAAAGAGTATTATTTTCCGAAATAATGTACTTGTCGATGAAAAAGAGTCTTGTTTTCGAAATAGTTGGTTTGCAGAACTACGCTAGTTTGATTCTCACCGGATGTGAGATACGTAGGCAACCCTCGTCGGGTCCAACCTCCCCTTTTGCAGAAATCGCCAAAAAATATCAAAATTAATATTTTCGTCATGAATAAATCCGGCGATGTCGTTCTTATCAAATATAGCCGAATGTTCCCAAAAGGGACGCCGGAAGGCTGACTTTGCATAAACGACCACCTTTGGGTCATTTTGGTTGGTTAACCCACGCAACCTCAAAATCTTCGTCCCCGAGGAGCTGAAAGGTGTTTGCAAATATTGGGTTATATATTTTTTTTGACAAAAAAAGAAGAGTCAGTGGGCAAGTGAATGCCATTGTGATTTTTGGTCAAAATAAGCCGAGCCAGCTTCGGCAGTGTATTGAACCGTTCTTGCCGAGATAGCCTTAGAGTATCTTTCAGTTGTCGAAAGGCTATTTTCGTAAAAGAACAGACAAGTTTGTAAAAGTGTCTAAAATAGATCCTCTGCGGCCTCAAAATTCGTGAGAAATTGGGAAGGGGCCACGTTTGCAAAAATAGCCATTTGGTTGAAATTGGCAAACAAGGAAAGGAAGTTGTCCGTTTGTTTTTGAGTTTGTAATTATTTTGATTAGAATATGCGGGTTGTTTGATTTTCGAGTTTGTAGGTCATCTTTAAACCTTTGAAACCCAGTCTGTTATATTATGAAAATTGAAAATTCCAAAAAATATTTCATTGTTGTTTACCTTTCATTTGCCCGAACTACGCTAGGTCTGATTCATGTGGGGTCATGATACGTAGGCAATCTCCATAAGATTCGACCACAACCAAAAAAAAAAAGAAAAGCAAAAAAAAAATGAATGAAAAATGGAAAAATAAAATTAAATGAAAAAAAAGAATGTTGTTAATAATAAGGACCGACTGAGTCCATTCTAACATGTTTTGTTTTGAATTATAGTGAAAGTTGAGGTGGTTAGTTGTGGTTTCTAAAATAACTCTTCCTTGCAACACAAAGTTAAAGGATAATGGCAGAAAACCTCAGAACTGAGTGGGTTGGTACCGGTGCCCGACAACAGTTGGTTGAACGGAACAATGGGTTGGTAGAAGAAGTGAAAATATTGAGACAACATGTGACAGACATGTATCAGGCTTGGATGGTTGGGAAGGCACCCATACCGCCACCGCCTGGTTTCTCACATGATATCCTTACCCGAACTTTGGCATCTCCCGATCACCCTAGTAGTTCCGTCATTCTTCCTCTAGGTTCTGAGAAGCTGGGTACACTCCCTGACGTCCGTCTGCTCGCAAGGATTAAAGTACCAAAGTTCAAGGAATGTGAAGATCTGGTAGTCCATCTGAGGGAGTATTGCAAGGAAATGAAGAATGTTGGTGAGACATACGACCTGCTAATGGCATACTTCAGTAAAAGCTTGACTGGGGCAGCCTTAGAATGGTATGATCATCAAGATGTCAGTAAGTGGCATGCATGGGACGACATGACTCAGGATTTTGTATGACACTTTTAAAATAATGCAGAAATATTCCCGACTCACTCCTCCACATCTCAAATAGAAGAGAAACCTAAAGAGGGTTTTGGGAAATTCTGGCTCAGATGGAGTGAACAAGTGGCCCGGGGTGATCTTCCCATGAAAAGAAAAGATGTTGTAATGCCCCACCAATGTCAAAGTCCAGTGATCACCTTTGCTAAACGCCCTCAGTCTCAACATCGTCCCTGTGGATATCCTTGTGCTCCATGTAACCCTCCCCAGCGCTACTTCTCTCCACGGGACTCCCAAAGACATGCTTCATTTGCCAAGTACCCAGCTCCACAAAAGTCCTATCCACCTCCGAGGGCCTATAGAAATACTCTAGGGTCAGGGTTTCATGGGAATCAAGCTTTCAAGAATGAGAGGAAACAGAAATATACTCCGCTGGGAGAATCCTATACTACTCTATTCCACAAATTGAGACAGTTAGGCCTGTTGAATTCCATTGAGCCCAAATTGCCAAATCCCCTTCCTAGAAATCTTAACCCTTCCCCAAGCTGTGAATATTGTTCAGGGGCTCCCGGACACGATACTGATAAATGTTGGAAGTTGAAGAATGTCGTGCAAGAGCTTATTGATACAAATAGGATCGAGGTTCAGGTTCCAGAAGCACCAAACATTAATCAGAATCCGTTGCCAGCTCACCATGAGACCCACATGATCGAATTGGTACACAAGGAAGGGGAACTTAAGAAGCCCGATCCGTGATAGGGAGACCATGTTCCAAGGAAAAACCAATCAGCAGAAGTTGGCAGGCTAAGATCTCGTACTTGGTAATTGGGAAGACACTCCATTTTTGATCAGTCGGAGTAGAGCTTTGGTGATTTATTTTGTGGTCATTTCTGTGTGTTCGGGTTATTTTAGGGTTGTGATCCAAATGTTTTCTTGTGTCAAACCCAATTATCCTTCCATTTTGTCACAACGGTTTGCTTAGTTTTGTCCAGGTTTTGTACTCTGGTTTGTTTTGCTTGTTTTGTTGTTTGAACCGTTTCACTGTTAGTCTAATACAATTTTCGGTCTTTATTATTTCCTGTCATTTTCTTTGTTTAGTTCTTTTATCCTTTTGTTGTTTCTTTTGTTCAAACGCCGATTCTAGTAACATGACATGCACATTAATTGTGGCCTAATTTAAAAGTTAATCATGAAGCAATTGGAAGATGATCGGGGCGCTTAAAGGAAATAAGAACGGTTTGAGATTATTTGGAGCCCGATTCATGTGAAACAGGGGCAAGTAAAATATCAAGAAAACCATAAAGGCAAGCTGACAAAATTGACATGGGGGTCGTTCATGATAATGAAAATGAAAGTGTTGCCCAACGGTGTTTTTAAAAAAGGAAAAAAGGGGGACGAAGGAAAGGGCAAAATATGTGGATACAGCTATCAAGTCTAGCACTGTCAGAAGATGTTGCAAGTCAAATTTAATCGTGTTGTTTGCACTTAGTATGTTTTGAAGATTGGAATGACGAAGACATTTTGTTCTGCTACCTAAACACTTTATCCTTCATTACCTCTTTTGATTCTTATTTGTTTTCTTTCATACCCCTCATTCGGAATCAGTAGCAAAGAAACACAAACGTAGAAGAAAAAGAAAAAGAAAAACAAAGAAAAAGAAAAAAAACAAAAGAGAAAGAATGAGGAAAGGAAAAGAAAAAGAAAAGAAAAAATGAAAAAAGTAAAAAGGAAAACTAGAAAAACAAAGGAATTGGGAACTACGTTTGATCTGATTCCTCAAAGAGGATATGTAGGCGCTTCACAGCTCAGTCATGGTGTAGTAAAAAGTCAAAAAACCCCAAGCAAGAAACTGGGGCAAAAGTTGTGTTTATTATAAATAAATTTAGTTCCGAAGGTTGTAATTTTGAACCCAAATTGATGTGTTTTTGAGCCTTCAAGTACCCTTTCTTTCTAGCCCTATCCAAATCCCACATTACGGTCCAAAGAAAGACCTTCCGATCAGTCTTCAAAAGAGACCAAGTCAGGCAAATGAGAGAGTCTTACCAGAGCATAACACTCTGATTACCAGCAGAAAAGACTCTGATCCCCAACAAAAAAAAATATGAGAGAGTCTTAGCGGTAACACCCCAATCTCCAGCTGAAAAGTAATACATATGAGAGAGTCTTATCGGTAAAAACCTTCACAGGCACCATGAGGCGATTGTAAGCTGAGAGAAAAATCGAAATGAGAGAGGCTTGATAGTGAAAACCCTTCGGGCACTACAAGTCGAACAAAGATTGAGAATCAGATGGGATGGACCAGTGTCAAGAAGGATATTCCCCGCAGAAATCAAAGGTTATAAGCCTCAAGGCCAAGGCCAGTGGACAAATCAAGGGAGAACGACGCTAAGAGCGATGAGCATAAATTGGAGATTCATATGAGACTCAAAGGTCGGGGGAAATGCCAGTTCCCTAGCTATGCCACAAAGAAGAGGGATATCCCTAGCAGAAAAGGTATTTCAATAACACGGATGAACGAAGAAAGTGGTTCATCAGTAAAACATGCAAGATCCTCAAGCAGAGTCACTGTCATAGGAATTTGGGTGGTCAGAATACAAGTGGAAAACAATGGTGAAAGGCTTGTGAATAAGGAGTCATCAAGAAGGTAGGAAAGACGATGCAAGGTAGGGAAAGTCATGCTACGACCAGCAAATAACATCCTCCCCAGCAAGTTTTGAAAGCGTAATGAAACGCAGAGCAGGGAAGGAGAAATGGAAGAACCATCCCCAGCAGGAGTATCACAACCAACCACCGCGTTTTAAATTAACAAATTTTCTTTGATTTGAAGCAGGAAAAAAGAAACGGCATTGATGGCGGAAAGGCATGCCACGAGGAAGATTATCAAACTGGGGCAGAAAATTTTCCTTTCATTTGGAAAATTTTTTGGAAGACACGTATCCACTTGGGGAAGAAAAAGATAACACCAGTCTTGAGGGAAGTGGGTTTAGAACCGATGTTATCCCCAGCAGCGTTGAAAAAAAGAAAACAACAAGTTTCAATGAAGGAGGTTGTATCCCCAGCGGACAAAACAAAAAGATAAAACTGGAGTTCAGAAAAGGCAAAAGGCAAGTGTTATCCGCAGCAGCTTCCAGAAGAATGAAGCACCGATTTTGAAGGAATAAAATTCCCCCAGCAGCGCTATCCTCAACAACATTATCCTTAGCTGATAATATTTTTTATCCCCAGCAGTATTAAGAGAAAATAAAAGTTTTGAAGAGAGTAGTTTTGAAAAAAAAAGGGGGAAGAAAGGAGATTCCCCCAGCAGTATTATCCCCAGCAGGTAAGTAATTAATTCCCCAGCAGTGTTATCCCCAGCAATTTCGAGGGAAGACAACACAAGTTTTTGAGGGAAGCAGTTCTGAAAGAAGGTATTTCAAGTAGAAGGGAATGTTTTACGAGGCAAAGAAGGACAACAGTAATAGAATACAGATAAGGTAAGTTGTTGAAGTCGGGAGCCCGCCCGTAGAACGGAGGCGTTACCTTTTTAAGTTTTTGAAGTCAGGTACCCATTTGAGGAAGAAAGAAGATAAGACAAAGTGTTAAGGGAAGGAGGAAATCATCCCCAGTAAGAAGGTCACAACCGACCATCATTTTTAAAAACTGACACAA
>MU711454.1:63890-99944 GCA_026770625.1 Nicotiana glauca | reverse complement strand
CAAAATCTCAGTCTGATGAATCTTTCTCCTTAGATCACACAAAAATGGACCTAGTCTGATGAATTATCTCCTAGAGTCAAAATCTTAGTCCGATTAATCTTTCTCCTAAGATAACAGAAGAAATCTCAGTCTGTTGAAACTTTCACCTGAGAGGAATATATTTTAGTCTTTAAATTTCAAGTTTTGAAGTCAGGAGCTCGCATGTATAATAGAGGAATACATTTCAGTCTTTACATTTGAAGTAATCACACAAAAATGGACCTAGTCTGATGAATTATCTCCTAGAGTCAAAATCTTAGTCTGATGAATCTTTCACTTAAGATGGTAATCATTCAGTCTTTAAATTTCAAGTTTTGAAGTTGGGAGCCCACCCATATAACAGAGGAATACATTAAAGTTGAAGTCAGTAAAGCGGAGGACCACAACAAGATCCCTACCATAAATCCAAGATCATAGATCGGAAGAAAGCAGTTCAAGCTTCGAAGGAAAATGATCTGAAGCTCAAAAGAAGGAATTAAATAGTTCAAGTTCGGTAGTCAAAAGAGGCCGACGAATCAAGTCAGAGACATCAGATGAAGCAAGCCAACAAGAAAGCAAGGCGACAAGAGCAAGCCTGAAGATCTAGATAAGATTTTACAATTCATAGACCGGTTTAGTCTAGCTTTTTATTTTCTGTTTAGCACGGTGTAATAAGGAGGTCGGCAAGCAGTAGCCGCAACAACAACATCAGTAAGAGCAAAATCACAGCTTCCACGGTATTTCCAGCTACCAAAACTTCCCGAACTACATTGACCTGATGCCCTTTTAGCGAGGGATATGTAGGAGACCTTTTGAAGCAAAAGTTCGGTCAAACTTTTCAAAAAAACGCTTCACACGGAGTACTTGAACGGGCAAAAATTGCTCCTATCCGCTCACTTTATCTTTGCACGAAAACTCTCCGTGTTTCCGGGCAAAGAGGGGCAGCTGTGAGCACGTGATTTTTGCCCTATATGAGAAATACTCCCAGAAATCCAAAATAAAATGTTTTGTGTTGTTTGCAATTTTTGCAGATTTTTGTGTTATTTTTATCTTAGTGTCTGCGTTTGTGTGTGCATGTTTATCTGTTTCAATTATGGAAAATACAAAAATATATCGTATTTGCATTTAGGATTTAATTTTACAATTAAGAATAATTAAGTTTGTTTTACAAAAATGAAAATCACAAAAAATATGTACTTTGCATTTTTTAGCATTTAAGGTCTAGCTGTGTGATTTTATTTTAAATTGACACATATTTATGTGTAATAATTATTGTTAAGGGTTATTTATTACATTTAAGTTAATTTTTGATTTTTACAATTTATTGTAGAATTTTTGTTAATTAGGAATTAAAAGAAGATAAACGAAAAATATGAAAGGAAAATCGGATTGGGCCTCTTATTCTAATTTGAATTAACCTGGCCCAAGTGTCTCACAAGTCCAGCCCAAAACCCACCGGGTCAACCCGACCCGTTCTGCCCCTAACCTAAACGACCCCCCTCCCCCTTATTTTCACTTTACCCCTCACTTCTCTTGAACACCCAAACCCATAACCAGTAGCAACCCATCCTCCATAGCTGCCGCTTCACCTTCTTCTTCTCATCAACACAGCAGAACCCCACCATTTCCAGCCATGAACCAGCTCCAAACGACCAGCAGTCACGCCGGGTTCCGCCATGTTCGTCGTCAGTCATTCTCGTCTGTTTTCGTCGTCGTCGTCTTCAGTTGTTCGCTGCTCATCATTTGTTTTGAGACGTTCGCTATCCGAACAGATTTTGTTTACGTCGAAGTTGAAGTCTTCGTCCGAGATTCTAGTTCAATATTGTTGATTTCGTTTAAAGTCGTATCAATGTGCAGTTGTAATTGTTGCTTCATTTTGGTTTAATCGGAGAGCTCCTTCAGGTCCGTCCTTCATCTTCTTTGTTTTGTTAGGATGGTTCTATTTTAATAGTTGTGTAAATATTTAGAGTTTATAGCTTGTGTTTCATTTTTGTGTTCATTATTCTACCATGCTTTAGCTTCATTATGATTGTCTCTTGTTAAGTTATTGATCCGGTTTATTTGTGATTATTTAGTAGTGGTCTGTTAAGCTTTTACTTTCCTTAGTTGTTCATCAGGTTTTGCATATAAGTTCAGTTTGTTTCGATTCAGTTAATTGTGATTCATACTATTTCAACTTGTTCAGTTTGTTGATTCATCATACTATTGGATTCTTGCTCATTCACATGTGTCTAAGTTAACCAGGATTGGTTCCCAATATGATTAGCTTATTCCCTTTGATCTGATGCTGTATGATTCAATCTGAGTTCATGTGATTTATTGGTTGAATTTGATTAGGAATTTGGTTATAGCTGTAGTGGTTTGGTGTTTAATTAGGAATCAGTTTTGGTCAGTTGATAATTTTGTTACAGATTGAAGGGATGGGGGTAGAACATTAATTTCAGTAATTTCAGGGGTAATATGGGAATTGAAAACTGGAAGAATTATTTAAACTGAGTGTTCTGTCCACTAAGCACTAATAATATTAAAATAAGGCATTGTTTAATACATAGTGGGGGAACAAGACATAGTGGTATGGGGAGGTGTTAAAAGAAGTAATTAAATATGTTACCCATGCAAGGAATTAATTAATAGAATGGGACAAATAGTAGTGGGGAACAAATAAATTAAAAGAAAACAAAACATTTAGTAATGGGCTGTAAGGGAATATTATGGGCAAGAGTTTTCTGAATTGTTTAAGTGTCCCAAGTAAAGGGTCTGGTTTGTTGTATAAATAGAAGGGAGTTTGGACAGAATAAGGGTGGTTTTTGAAGGCTAAAAAATTAGTTTCTTAGGGGGCTTCTGGAATGCTAAAAAAGTGAGAATTAAGAGTGGAAACTGGCTGGTTTTTGAAATCCTAAAAATCAGTCTTGTGAGTTCTTCCTTAATCAGTGTAAGAGAGAACTTCTTTTGAAAGCTTACGAATCAGTCTGTATGAGTGTATAACTGTTTCATTGGAAGTTCCAAGCTTCTTTCTTTGAGTGTCTGAAGATCAGAAAACTACTGTTCTATTGTTTCTGGTTCAATCTATTTCTGCCTGTGATTGTTATTTGGTCTTGCTGGGGTTTCAAGTGGTTTTTCTTGAGTGTGCTATTGGATACCCTGTTACTGTTTCATTGGGTATTGCTGAGTTTTAAATCTATCACTGGATTGTTCTGTTTATTGATTGTTGCTGGTTGTTGCTGTTGTTATATGCTACTGCTACTCTGCTGATCTTCCTCTTCTTTTGCTTCCAATACCAGGTACATGGCTATAACTTTGCAAATGTTGTAAGCTGAAACATGAAGCATGAATATATATAAAGAGTTGAAATTATAAATTTGATTTAGTTTCTTTTTTACTGATTGTACTTAGGTCATTCTATATACTATTGTTATGAAAATTTCGTCCACTTTGTATAACTGGATAGTTTTTATAGTGATGTAGTCAATAGTGTTCTGTTATTTTAGCTTAGTCATTAGGTAGTATATGTTCAAAGGCATGTCAAATAGAATCCGGTCCAGTAGACCATTTAATTACCATGGCAATCTGATTTCAGCATTCAATGGTTTGAATTTAGGATTAAAACTAGACCTCTAAGTTACCTCATTCCAACTGATTGCTTTTTCTAAAACTTGCAGTAGTTTGCTTAATCAGATACTATCAGCTTACATTTCTGCATTGCAAAATTGTGAATATGTGTTGAGGAATAAATTAACTAGGCCCAATATTGGAGTAAGATGGCCCAGGTCTCGTTTAATACTGCATGCGTTGGACCTGGGCCCTTGATTTGCAAACGGACTACCCATATGCACGTTTATATTCTGATTTAACAAACTGTGTTCGAACCCGACTATAACAATTCTTGAGCATGTAAATTAATTAGGATCTTTTTCTTCTTTCATTTTTAGAGACAAACTTAATAGAAAAAATGTAGTCACTTTAGGATGATCCTTTTAAAATAAACAAGATGAGCCTCGCCAAATAGAACGCACAAGTTGTGGGGCCCTCAATAAATGGATATAATAATTGTATAGACTTCAGGATCGGCCGCTTAGTAAATTTCACGGCCTTTTCCCAAAAAATGACAACGCGTTAGTCTCTTTAGGCGCGTACTTTAAATGACCTTACTTTCTTAAACTCGGGTGCACATTTATGTGATCCTAATCCAAATTTCAACGAAGTCGAAATGTGCCGATAATCACGGGTACATTGAATGTGACGTGGTTCAAGATGCAGTTCCATGACGTTGTAATTCTTTTAAAAAAAATAATGAATGAGACGAGCCTCGACAAACAAAAATACATAAACTGCGGGGCCCTCTATACACATTTTCACTTAGACTTCGGGAAGGGCAGTTTAGCCAAATTTCACGGCCTTACCCAAAAATAATGGTACACTAGTTGCTCTAGGCGCACCTTTAATAAATTACTTTCTTAAATTCGGGTGCACATTTATGTGACCCAAATCCAAATCTCAACGGAGTCGGAATATGTCAAACAGCCACGGGTACATTGATGTGACGTAGTTCGAGATGTGTTTTCACGACATTGCAATTCTCATTAATAATAATAATAAAAGCGGTGAAGAGTTAAAACTTGCATATAAGTTCATAATTGTTAAAATCAGATAAATAAGCCAAATATGACAGTTGAGCGACCGTGCTAGAACCACGGAACTCGGGAATGCCTAACACCTTCTCCCGGGTTAACAGAATTCCTTATCTGGATTTCTGGTTCACGGACTGTTAAATAGAGTCAAACCTTTCCTTGATTCGGGATTAAACCGGTGACTTGGGACACCATAAATCTCCCAAGTGGAGACTCTGAATCTCTTAATAAACGAATCCCATTTCGATTGTCCTTTAATTGGAAAAACTCCCTTTACCACATCATTTGCGGGGTACGGTAGCGTAAAAAGAAGGTGTGACACGCAGCACTTAAAATTCCTTAATCGCGATCGGGTGAACCTCAATGCGATCGCGAAGCACAAGCTTCCCAGACCCTAAATTTACTATACGCGAATGCGGATAGACCCACGCGAACGCGATGCACAGGACCTTACACCTACGCAATCGCGAATAGAGCCACGCGAACGCGATGCACAACTTGCCCAACTCACGCGATTGAAAATAAAGTGACGCAATCACAGAGCACAACCTGAACTGCCCCCATCAAAGCTCTACACGATCACGAGACTCCCTACGCGATTGTGAAGATCAAAAACCTGCGACAACTGAAGCCCAAAAATTTGCAACTTCTCAACATGCAATTTCATCCGTTCAACCACTCGAAACTCACCTGAGGCCGTCGAGACCTCTACCAAACATTCCAACATATCCCATGACATCATTTAAACTTGTTCCAACCTTCGGAATGCTCGAAACAACATTAAAACACCAAATTTGCATCGGATTCAAGCCTAAGGATTTCAAAATCTTCTAAATTCCACTTTCGATCAAAAAGTCTATCAAACCACGTCCAAATGACCTGAAACTTTGTACACACGTCACAAATGACACAATGGACCTACTCCAACTTTTAGATTTTCATTATGACCCCTATATCAAAATCTCACATGTCAACCGAAAAATACCAAAATTCCAATTTCGTTAATTCAAGCCTAAACCTTCGACGGAGTTCTGTAACACATTCCGACCACGCTCCTAAGTCCCAAATCACCTAAAGGAGCTAAACAAATCATAAAAATTCCAATCCAAGGTCATCTACTAACAAGTCAAAACTTGGCCAAACCTTTCTAATTTTAGCTTCAAACTGAGAACTTTTATTCCAAATCCATTCTGATTACCCTGAAAACCAAAAATGACGATTTATATAAGTCATAATGCATAATACGGGGCTAGTAATGCCTGAGAACTAATGAGCAAAGTGTAAAATCTCAAAACGACCGATCGGGTCGTTATAATTGATGGTGTTGCTGCTGCTGTTGTTGTCTCCATTAAAAGGTGAAGTGGAATATCCCCGTGATGCAAGCTTGGCCACCTCTGTGCGCAATCTGTCCACTGATTTCTTTGATGCCTAAGATTTCTGCGTCTTCTTTACCTATTTGCCCAATACCTCAATAGCTCTCCCAGGAGCCACCACAGTATCCATGATAGTCTTCTGATATTTCAGGATTTTCTTCTATGTTTCCTCCACTGACGAAGGTATCTGAGGTAATGCTGGGGTAGAGGACTGTGCTGCAACAACACTGGATATGTCAGACAGCTTGAAGTAGCTATCTGCATCCAGTTGTTGAGACTCGCCAATATCTGGGAGACTCGTAGCACAGTGAGTGGATGTGTGGAAGATACAAGCATTGACACTAATGTAGATGGTCTAGAAGGTGGAGGTGGCGGCATGTCAGCTATCTTAGTGGAAGGACCGATTGCAGTAGAAGCCTTTGCATCCATGAGGTATTCTGTGAGTGTGTTGAGTTATGGATATAGGAGCTTTCACATTTTTGGACCACCAATGACATATTGGCCGACATGATGGTACCCATGTTGATTGGGTAGCCAACCATGATGGATGCCACCAAAACTGCTCGTGGGAGTGGAAGATTATTTTCATTCCGGCTCGGGTCTATGCAGTTGCACACAAAAGTTTGCCACCCTTTTACTTTAAAATTGAGGGTTGCCTAAGCACTATGAACCCTCGCTGTGATCCACGGTGGTGGTGGTCCTAGAGCTGCTAATATCTCTGCTAGCCAAGGGCGAACTACATTACCCATAGAGAGCTTTTCCAAGTACTGGACTGGTTCTAACTCCTGGAATCCCAAGTACTGGTTCAGAGTGCATTGATCGAATTTAACTTTCAAATTACGCACTTTGGGAACTTTGGTAACCTTCTTCATATGCGCCACATTGGCATAGAATTCATGTACCAAGTGCTCCTTGGCATCCTTGACACTCTGGGTGAACCACATCTACCCCTGGCGCTCCCTGAATTGCCTAAGGACATTTGGATTGTATTTATTCAAATCCTTCAGTGAACTTTGCTGCTCAACTATGAGCGATCTTTGGGGCCACCATTCTCTAAACCTGTTGAAAGTTGTTAATCTCAAAAATCTGTCCTCCCACATATCTTTCTTTTTTGACCTCTCAAGGCCGCTCACTCTAGTGTCACCTCTTCTACTATCATCTGGAACATCATCATCATCATCTAGATCAATTGGTGAAGGAGGAGTGTGTGTAGAGGAGGGCTCTGAACCCTGGCTGCCTGCCTCTGAACCCTTATAAGAACTTGATGAGGTGGAGTGTTCGTCACAGAGTTGGTATCTCCCTTGAACTTGTGGTGATTGGGCTTTTGGATGCCCTTCCATAGAGCTGCCATCTGAAGTTTCCCTCCCGGTGGTTTCCTTTTTGGATATCACTCTTTACACGGAGAGTTGTAGGGTACCCCTACCTCAGCCTCGGGAGGGTTCACCCGTCCCTTTTGATGTATTACCTTTTCCGCGAGATCTAACCATTATCTGCAATACATAACAATAAGAATCAGTTAGAGTCTAAGTTCACAGCGTACACAGATGCATGTATGACAATTGCAGGAAAATAGACTACGGAAGAGGTAGTGCAGACCACACAATTTTGAGTGCGGCCACGGATTGCCCAGTGCGGACCGTAAAATTTTAAAGTTCGATCACAAATCCTGAAGTGCGGACCGCACAATTTTGAGTGTGGCCGAACAATCCCAATTACAGAACACTAGTTCTATGATCCTTCAACAGTGCGCTCGCACACATTTTTATGCGGACCGCAAAATTTTAAGCGCGGTCCGCACTTTTCATGCACACTTTTGCCCCTAACTTTAATATCCGCGGACTGCACAATCTTGAGTGCGGCCGCACAATTTGAAATTACGCAGCAGAGACATTATGTTTTGTAAATTTTGTAAGATTTGCAATTAAACATGATTAACGATCTACCCAAGCCCCAATGAACATATATGATATTACCCAACTGATTCTAAGCACACATGACTAACAATTAACATTTTAGGCCTAAAAATAACCCTAACACAAAAGAATAAACTAAGAGAAATTGAAAAATCTAAAGATGTAATGAACATACCAGCTATGAAGGATGAAGGTAAGAATCTACACTGATGAAATGAAGGAAGATTGTGAACTAACTGAACATGTAGTGGGTTTGCTTAATGTTCAAGAACTCAGAGTGTGTAAAGTTGTGAATAGTGCATTGAGGTTCTATTTATAGGTTGACCAAGTCACCCCAAACTTAAGCTTAGTGTGGTCCGTACTCTTCACCTTGACCTTGAAGAAAGTTCGTGGTCCGCACAGAAGTGAGTGCGGCCGTAGAATTTGTGCGGACCGCCTAATTTTGTGTGCGACCGCAGATTGACTATGAATTTTGACACGCCAACTTCAGAGAGCTTACACTTTTGGTCTTCCAGTTGTGCGATCACACACAGAATTGTACGGCCTCAGAGTGATTTCTGTCGCTGCCTTCAAAATTTTGCAATTCGCACGGTTAATATGCGGTCCACACTTTTTCAACACTTAGCCAATTTTTATGACACAGTACCTGCAATGCACACCCATTCCTGCATACACTTTAAAACTCATTAGCACAAAACAAAGCCTATCTAATAAAGAAGAAAAAGAAAAAGACACATGGGTTGCCTCCTAAGAAGCGCCTGATTTAACGCCACGACACGATGCAGATTACCAATCATCAACTTTACCCCGATGCATGTTGAATCTAAACACCTCACTATTTTTATTTCAAGTTCAAAGCACCAAAGGGGGTTACATTCACCACTTCGAATGGGCCATTCCATTTAGACTTCAACTAACTCGGAAACATCCGTAAACGGGAATTGAACAATAACATGAGATCAACTTCTTTCAACTCCTTGTTTTGTATATATTTGTCATGGGGGTACTTCATCTTCTCCTTGTATAGAGATGAGCTTGTGTAGGCATGGTACCAGAATTCATCTAGCTCATTCAATTGTGCCACCCTTAAGTTTGCGGCGACATCCCACTCAAGTTTCAACTTCTTCAAAGTCATCATGGCCTTATGCTCAAGTTCCACCGGAAGATGACATGCCTTCCCGAACACCAATCGATATGGATACATTCTGATTGGTGTTTTGTAGGCCGTCTATAAGCCCATAGAGCATTATCAAGTTTTCTTAACCAATTTTTCCAGTTGGCATTCACTCTCTTTGGCAAAATACTCTTGATCTCTCAGTTGGAGGCTTCTACTTGTCCGCTTGCTTGAGGATTATAGGGGGTCGATACTTTGTGAGTGATACCATACTTTGTGAGTAAGGTATCAAAAGCCTTGTTGCAAAAATGTGAACCCCCATCACTTATGATGGCCCTTGGAGTACCGAATCTTGTAAAGATATTATTTTTTAAGAATGCCACCACACTCCTCGCTTCATTGCTGGGAAAAGCAACGGCCTTGACCCATTTTGACACATAATCAACTATGACTAGAATGTAGGTATTTAAACAAGGGCTAACAAATGGATCCATGAAATCAATACCCCACACATCGAAAATATCTATCTCCAAAATAGTGGTGAGAGGCATTTCGTTCTTCTTTGAGATTCCACCGGCCCTTTGGAGTTCATCACAACGCTTGACAAGCTCACTAGCATCCTTGTAGAGAGTAGGTCAATAGAATCCACAACTCAACACTTTTGTCGTCGTTCTTTCTCCACCATGGTGACCACCATACGGTGAAGAGTGGAAAACCTCAAGAATTCCTATTTGTGAAAGTACAAGAGGGGGGTGAATTGTTTCCTTTTTAAATTTTTAGTCGGCTACTCTTCAGACCTAGTCGACTTATGCGAAGAGAGCCTGCACAGAACTATTAGTATTTTGATTTAAACAAGTGTTAGTAACAATAAACAGTAAAGGAACAGAATATAACATGAGATAAAGTAAAATGAAACCAGGAATTTTTATACTGGTTCAGAACCAATGTGGTATCCTACTCCAGTCCTCTTGGGTTGTAAGAGTGTTGTCTTTTAGAGCTCTCTGTGAATTGAAGTGAGTACAAACTTTATGTGATTTTCAACATTCATCACCAACGTTTACAGGGTTGGTTTTCACTTTCTCACCAACAACGACCCTTTGGTTTTCAATCACTCACCAAAGAAATGAACAATGACACAACCTCTCAGACACACAGCCTCTCCAATATTTTTGTGTCTCTCTTCTCTCTTTTGTGTACATAGTAAATTTACAAACGAATTACAATTCTTGTTAAGAGTAGAACAAAGAATTTATAGTTGGGTAGACAATTGTATAGAAGGTTGCGTGAGTTTGTTGTTGCAAGTATATTCTCTTTTATACTTGATCGTTGAATATTCTAGCCGTTGTAGCGGTTTTCCAATTTTGGAAAAGGATTTCTTTTGCTGTTGCTCCAACATTTCTTTACTGCTTCTTTCCCTTTTTAACATGATCACATTCCTTTGTCTCGATTAAGTCTGATGCTAAAAAGTATCTACTTTTTCCGTTGAGTACAAACGAATATCCATTAAAAAATCTTTACATACTACAAAACATTTTATCAAGGACATATCATTTAATGCCTTTTGTATAAAAGATTCTTTTCTTGTAAGCCATCAAGTCTTCATATGTAGATATGCACGTGACTTCTATAAGGTAGATTTGGATATCTTCTATTAATGCAAACTTTCCTTTTGAATATGACAATTTGAATTTCCAATCATGATTCCAATATCAATTCTTTCCTTGAATAGATCCATGATTAATAATTCTCTGCACTCTATATTCTTTATGAATATGTATGTGAGAATAGTCAAGATGATTCAATCAAAATCCACATGATTGTAGTAATTCTTAATTGATTCCAGTAACTCATGCTTCTTTCTATAATTGAATTTCCATAAGAATAGTACTTTTCATCTCACCCCGTAGTAAATATTTTGAATAATATGATTCTTTATGCAACATTCCTGTACGCGGTGAAATCATAGGGCTCGATTTCCTGCCATCAAGCCATCTTTGGAAGGTAACTCGATATCCCAAGGATATGACGCCACCTCAGCTAGACATCTCATGACCCCGAGGATATAAAGCCATGGCTCAGTCCTTTCTTTCGGGGTCTATCAAGACCTGATTCGAAGCCCAAATCAAGATAAATAAAGGAGTTCACTGAGGCACGCAGTTGAATCTGACAGGGCCAGCCTAGCCCTAGCCTCTGCTCAGATATCAAGTCAAGCCATCACATCTTCGTAGTTTGTATATTAGACATATATGTATTGGTTACTAAGTCTTCTCTCTTATATAAAGGGGACTCAATCTTTCTTCTAAACAACAACGGTTGTAGCTCCCACAATTTTACAAAGTGCAATAATATCTCTCCCTCTCTCTCTCTCTCTCTCTCCCTCTCTCTCTTTTCTTACAAAAGCTCATTGGTTATCACTGATACTGAGGATACATCGATATCCTTTGCCTTTAAACGTGTTCTTCCTTTTTTATATGTTCTTCATCGTACGAACTCAATTTCGATTCTAAATAGCTCCGTTTGATTATAGTTCTAGCTGTTAGATTACACCCGAATATCCCCGACAACTCGAGGTCAACCTCGAAGTATCAGATCGACCAAATCTCACCCCGGTAACAGGCCCTTTGCTTTGCTCCTTACCTTATTTATCTTCAGCCCATCGTTAAAACTCACAGTACTTGCATCATCTGCTTTAACAAACTAGCTCAGGAATAGATCACGCATTTTTAGAGTCTCATTTAACAAATTTAATTGTAGTTACCATTTTCACGGCAAACAGTTTGGTGCCCACTGTAGGGCTAAAAATAATAGTGATTATTTTCTTGCTAGTTTCATTGCACAAACGCATATCATCTTTCACGCTTTTTCTTGCCCAAGATCCTTTGATTTCAGGTAAAAATGCCTGGCTCGGTGAACAGAGCTGAGAACGATTACCTCAAATATCATGGGGAAAATGGTGTAGTTGTCCCGGCCGCTGGAGCACCACTACAGGATCCCGATAACGTACCCGAACCAATACTAGCAGACACGGACTCACAAAATGCGCAGCAAGTCAACGAAACTTCTCACGCTGACAGAAGCGTGCAACACAGCGATCGACAGGAAGTTCAAAAAACCCCGGCCTGGGAAGAACAAGAAGTTAGTCTTCACATTATTTTTGAAGTGTTGCAGGCACAACAACTGGTCATTGCTCAGTTACAAAGCCATCTGAGGACTCCCAGCACACCAGCACTGGAGACTGATCCCCCACCGAGCAAATACACGAAAGATCAAATGATATTGGGTCAACGGCTGACCCCATCATAGTGAAGATGTTAGAGGACCTTACCAAAAGGATCGAATCGGGCGAAAGAATGATTGTGGCCAACAATAAAAAAGTCGAGACCTACAACTCTCGAGTAAACCATATATCTAGAGCACCCCCGGTTTTAAAAGGTCTGGATTCGAGAAAATTTGTGCAGAGGACGTTCCTCGAGGAAGTGGCACCAAAGCCTATTCCCAAAAAATTCAGGATGTCGGAACTCCCGAAATACAACGGCACCACCGATCCCAATGAGCACGTCACCGCCTATACCTATGCTGTAAAAGGCAACGATATAAAAAATGACAAAATCGAGTCCGTGTTGCTAAAAATATTTGTGGAAACACTTTCAAAAGGGGCCATGATGTGGTATCACAACTTGGCTCCCGATTCCATAGATTCATTTGCCATGCTAGCAGATTCCTTCGTAAAGGCATACGCGGGAGCCATCAAGGTAGCAACAAGGAAGTCCGACGTTTTCAAGATCAAACAATGAGAGAATGAGATGCTACAAAAATTCATCTCCCACTTCAAATGGAATGAATGGAACTGTTGCCCATCTCCGATGACTGGGCAGTACAGGCCTTCACCCAAGGCCTAAATGAACGAAGCTCAGTGGCCTCGAAGTAGCTGAAGCAGAACCTGATCGAATACCTGGCCGTGACTTGGTCGGACGTCCACAACCGGTACCAGTCGAAGATCAGGGCCAAGGATGACCAACTGGGAGCCCCTTCAGGCTTAGTATACCCGAGCAGACTCCTAGTAAAAGAAGTGAGACCAAATAAAGAAAGGTACCAGCCATACCTCGAAGACAGGAGAAACGTCCCAAGACGCAACCTACCTCACAACGATCGAAGGATAGATCAAGGATAGGACCCTCGAGGACTTATCTGCAAAACAAGGTTCTATCGAAACATAGCACCAGCTAATGCGCCCCACTTATTGCAATACAATTTCTGCATCAACGTTTCAGACATCGTGTTCGCTATCGGCAAGATCAGGGATGCCAAGTGGCCCAAACTGATATAGACAGACCCTTTACAGAGAAACTACAACCTAGTATGCGAGTTTTACAACATGCATGGTAACAGGACCGAGGACTGCAATCAGCAACGAGAAGAGGTGGCTCGACTACTCAACAAAGGACTTCTTCGGGAATTTCTCAGCGATCGAGCCAAAAATCAATTCCGAGAGAGAGAGGCAATCAAGAAAAATGAGGCAAACGAACCACGACATACCATCCACACGATCATGGGGTGCGCGGATGCCCCACAGGAACCGGTAGTAATAAGAACAAATATATCCATCACCAGGGAAAAATGGACCCGGGGATATATCCTAGAAGGTGCCCTCATGTTCAGCGAGGAAGATATCGAGGCCTTATCCCAACCCCACAATAACGCCCTAGTAATCTCTTTTCTTATAAATTCATTTTAGATAAAACGTGTACTCGTGGATCCAGGTAGTTCGGCTAATATCATCAGGGCAAAGGTAGTAGAACGACTTGGGCTGCTCGATCAAATCATGCCCTCCACTCGGGTCCTCAATGGTTTCAACATGGCTAGCGATACAATGAAGGGAGAAATCATCCTCCCGGTTACCATGGCCGACACAACCCAAGACGCCAAGTTCTATGTCATCAAGGGAGATATGAGGTATAATGCATTGTTCGGGAGATCCTGGATACACTGCATGAGAGCAGTACCATCCACCCTCAATCAGGTGATAAAATTCTTGACAAAGGACAGGATAAAGACCATATACGGAGAACAACACGCAGTAAGAGAAATGTTCGCTATACACGACGTAGTGCCATCACTCACACTTCCACCCCCAAATAAAACTACGAACAGGCTAGGTCTCGCCCCCGGTCGAACTTGACAAAGCAAAGTGAAAATTTCGCGTCGCAACTCCGCTCCCGAGAAGTTATAATAGTCTAATTCCCAAGACATCGCTTGCGCACGTATCTCTAAGGTACAACCACTCCTTTCCTTATGTTATTTTTTCAAATCCAAGGTTAACCCTTGTGCAGACACCCGAATCGGAAGCTGCCCAGACGTTATTACTGCTGTGGAACCCCGAAGCCCCAATGGCACACCCATTGCACACTGAGTTTTTGTCCTAAAAATAAAGGTTTTTAACAAGGCAACGTCTGCAAGCCACCAGACAAGGTTTCCTGTAAGAAAAGTGATGCATCGAAACATCAGTGTGTTCAGGCCTCATCGGCAAAAATGTGTACTATTGTACCAAACAAATCAAAAATACTTTTTGGAGGAGGGAACTCCTTCCCAGAGTAAAGCAACTAATCTTTCCCCTGAAACATCCCGAAATACGTAGGAACAGGTGCCAACGGTTCAAAATGCCCCAAACGGCCTCCTGGTCGAGGTTACAAGAATGAAATGTCTTTCAGAAGGGACAAATCCGCAAGCGATCAGCCTCAGCTTGATATAGGTCGAGCCAACACAATAAGGTATATTGCGCAAAAAGATCAAAGGACGCTATCCAGCACTCCGTCCCCCCAACGGAGAAATAACAACACATTCCTGGAAGGTATCTCTTTGCCAAGTGCATCTCGGAATACTCGGAGACTCAATACCTACTATAGGACACTCGCACAACTCCAGTACCGAAACTCCACGCTCATAAAGCCCTAAAAACACAGCTCCAAAGTTCACAAGAAGCGGTCTTCACGCTTAACAACTTGATGACTCAGAGACTGTCGACAATCGCCATACTACATCGTTGAAAAACCTGTAAGACCTCAATAGGCATGACAAACTGTAAGACCTCAACAGAAATGAAAACCCTAAAGTTTAGGCTATACGTCACATTTGTAAGAATCCTGAAAGGGCATACCCTCGATGTAGATGCCTAAACTATCACTCGAGATCAAAAAATGGCTACGGCCAAATGCATATGACCGCGGTCAAAGTGGTTGATACAGCCAAAATAATGTGGCTCAGGACGCCTGACCGTCGCTAAACAAAAATCATAGGCCACTACTTCGAATATATTTTTAGAAAGAACTGGTTAAAACAGGCTTTCCTCAATAGGCAAACAATGGTCTATGAACCTTCTGAGGTGCCCGAAATATCGTTGATTATGACTTGAAATCAAGGTTCTTCTAGAACCGACGATAAATTAGGCAAAAATCTTTCAAAAAGACATTAACAAGCGAAAAACAAAGCATACAAAAATCCCACGGGCAAAAACAGCGTAAGAGCTAATGTTGCCAGCTAAGCAAGCCTACGGGCCACACATCAAAAGGCCTCTTTGACCAAAAAGTGTAAAACCCATTATCGCCAGCCAAATTGACAAATTGAGGATTAAAGTGAGCTCGAATCGTAGCCTGATTCGGAGACCGAATCCAAAATAGTTAAATAAACAAGCCTATGAGCCACATATCAAAAGGTCTCTACGACCAAAAAAGCATAAGAGCCCTTGTCGCTAGCCAAAACTGACAGCTTAAGGGTCAATTAAAGCTCGAATCGCAATGCGACTCGGAGACTGGACCCTAAAAAAGTTCAAATGATCAAACGCCCAAAGGCAAGAAATAAAATCCATCGATGTCAACCCAGACGAGTGCCAATCTCGGGGGTAAATTAAGCTCAAGTCGGATCCCGACTCGATAATTGAACCCAACAAAGGAGCAAAGTGCTCAAGCCTTAGGGCAAGTCCGGGATCGAATCAGCTCAATTAAAATTCTAGCAAATGGAAATACAAAGAATATAAGTTGCGGGATTCCCCCTCTTATTGCTATGTATTAATAACAAGGCGCAGACCCAACCTGCATAGAATATTAAAAACCATACATACAAAACAAAGGAGTCGAGAAACGATCATTCCATTTTTTCCGGCACACATAGCCCAGTGGTTTTCTCCTAATCTCCCTCAGTATCGTACAACGAGGACTTGACATCGTGCTCCTCTCCTTTGGCTTGCTCGGTCTCCCTCTAAAGGTCAAAACCCCTTGCATAAATCTACTCAAAGATTTTCCTCCGGGGTCCGCACCTCACATACACTCTGCTATTTTCGGCGCGGTCGAAGGTCTTCTGCAACTCAACCTTAGCGGCATCGATGTTCGTCGAGTAAACGGATATTTTTTGCCTCGATAGGGTAATATTCTTCATTACCTTGGCTCGAGAAAATCATCACCTCAGTTTTTGCCCTCGAAGGTACGGATGATAGTTTCATGATCATCTTTGCCCGGGCATAACTACCCGCACGAGCAACCAGAATTTTTGCCTCAAAAGCAGAAACCCTGGCCTGAGCTCTCTTTTTGCCTTGGAATGGATATTCACGTGCGCCTGTGGCCCAATGAATTCATGTTTGGCTTTTGCCAAAACTTTGCCCCAAAGTTGATCTAGCTCGCTCACCCTATCCTCCAACTAAAACAACAGCACGTCAAGACGGTGAAAGGGGGAGTCCAATTCGACACAGAATGCAGGATACCTGTTTCTCCAAAAGGGGGCCTCCCAGACCAGACTCCGATCAGCCTCGCAATGTAAAAAAACCGAAGGACAGGCAAACTTGACAAAAACCCGACTCGAGGCTGGAAACAGCTGTACAAAATGAAAGGGTTCTGATACCTGCTTGCATCAGCAAACCACACTCAAAGGTCCTCTGGTCTAAGTAGACTAGTTCCGAACCCACCAGGGCCCCAACGAAACAGGGAAACCAACCCGTCGAATCAAACACAATACAACGGAGGTAAATAAATTCATGACTCCTCTCACTTTTGCTATTTATCACACACACACACGCGCGCGCGCGCGAGAGGGTGCACTTTCAATCTGTAAGCATAAATCTGCAAAAAACATTACAAAGGAGAATGGCAAGGTCGACGCTCCGATAATGGGCATTCTTCGGGGCATCAGCGGTAAACAAGTCGGGCACCATGTCCGTCTATCTTCCAGAAAGATGGTATTCCTGGCATAAGTCCTTGCAAACAAATGCTCCCTTCAAAGGCCTTCTTCGACCTGGCTCAAATCATCGGCGATAAGTCACCACTCCTTCATCATCCATAGTTTAGCTTGGTGCTATGCTAGTCCGGATATCGGCTGTTCTTAATCTGGACTCTTCAAAGAATCAAGTTGTGGTTCTACGTTCACATCAACTCAAACCAAAACCCAAAGATCTCGAACGTGGAGGGATCGCGCCAAAACCTGCCACAACGAGAAGTCAGTTAGGCTTACTTAACAACCAAGTACCTTCCTAGGTACCCCTACCCTTGTGGGCTTTAAGGAACAACATCCGGCTCGGATAACGCACTCTCCCCTAAGGTTCAATCTAGTCTCGCCCCAATGACAGCTCCTTCACAAATAAGCAACAAATATTCCATCTATTGTCATGCCCGGTTTATGTCGTACCCTAGGCAAGCAGTCACCAAGGGCATGATCCGCCAAGCCCCATAAAATTAGTAGGTTCTTGGAATCCCTGGACTGAAGTAGCTTCATAAGCGCATAAAGATCGGAATGAGCCAGCATAAATCGAGGGCACCGATCCCCGACACCAACTCCGACCCTAAGGACTTCCGCCATAGTGAGACAATGCCCAAAAGCAGACCAACAATGTCTCCATAAAATTGGTGAGCCACCCCAATAAGTCTTCGCCATAGGGGGCTACTTTACAAAGGAAAATGCGTACTTAATAAAAAACCCTAGACAAGACAGACCCCAGATAATGATCAAAACGGTCCGGAGAACAGCCGGACCTCCATTTACAGATCACCTCTGAGCAGTTACCGGTGTTTCGAGATCCTGGATCCCAGACAAGTTTTTTTCTCAGTGGCCATTTTTTGAGGCACAAACGCTCTGATCACATGTTTTCACGAAGAAAGGGCTCCGACAACTTAAGGATATGGCCCAATTCGGGCCCAGGTGGGGGAATCACAAAAAAGACCCCGCATACAACTAATTCGTCAACATGAGGCCGTATGCAGCGCTCGCGCTAAAGGCTATCATCACATATGACATAACAGGAACATGCACTTAAAGACACCAAAAGAAAAATATATATATAAAGGAACGAGGCAAACATCGACGGAAGAGAAAATCTTTTACACTTGCACAAGTATTCACTTATAACAATCCTCGAGATATCATTACATACAATTACAAAAGCCTACAGGGGTCTACACCTAAAGCAAAGGAATAGGGGATGTACATGTGATAAAACCCAGACGTTCGGTCCGTCCTCAAGAATCCATCTCCGGTATCAGCGTCCTCGGGCGCCGCATCCTCAAGCACGTATCCTCGAGGGTGACTCATTTGACTTCCACCTCCCATAGGTTCCCATCTCAATCCCCCCAGGGATCCCTACCGGAGGAGATGAAAAGAGGAAAAGAAGAAAAAGTGGAGAAAAGAGACATGGCCCGTCGAAGCCAAAGGTTGAAGATTCGGTAGGCCCCAGCCTCAACGGCCGGTAATGCCACTTTATCCCTTAGGAAAGAAAAAACCATAGGAATGAAGTGCCCTACCAGGCCTAGGCAGAAGAGTGAGCAGCGGTGCATAATCCGAACAACTTTCTACATAAGGGTAAAGTTGGCCCCGCATCCCTCATCACCTCGAACCAGCAGCAGCAGTAAAGGCCAACATACTGATAACCACAGTAACAGTGGAAGAACACGCTTATGTTCAACGAAGGGAGGCCCCGACGGAAGGCCACAATGCGATCCAAGGGAACTCCTCTAAACGTCCTTGAGATCATGAGACCCTAACATTTTCAAAGAAAAAGAAGAGGATAAGAAGGAAAAATAAAGCAAGCCAACGGGAGCGTTGAGATAAGGAAAACAAAGCCAAGGCACCCCCATTTATAGGGGATTATGACACGATCATCTAGGCTTTGGAAGACTTACCTACAGGAGCGATTAATGCGTCCTTGAGAAACCGAATCGACGGCAGCACTTTTTTGCCTTGAATAACGAGAGTGGCAGAATATTGAGCAGGAGCCCACGAGATAAGTCATCTATCACAAAAAATTGTGCCATGACGTAGGTCACCAATGTACTATCACCATGAGGAGTTCGAAGAATCAATGATCATAACCATTTCCCATCGCTTTGTTCTAAGAAACGCGAAGACTATCTGTATGCGATGAAATCAGAGGGCTCTATTTCCTGCCATCTCGGGAAGGTACTTTGATATCCTGAGGATATGACACCACCTCGGTTAGATATCTCAAGACCCCGAGGATATAAATCCACAGCTCAGTCCTTTCCTTCGGGGTCTATCAAGACCTGATTCGAAGTCGGGATCGGGATAAAGAAAGGAGTTCACTGAGGCACGCGGTTGAATATGACAAGGCCGGCCTATCCCTAGCCTCTACTGGGATGTCAAGTCAAGCCATCACATCTCCGTATTTTGTATATTAGACATATATGTATTTGTTACTAAGTCTCCTCTCCTATATAAAGGGGACTCATTCTCCTCTCTTATATAAAGGGGACTCACCCTTCCTTGTAAACAACAACGGTTGTAGCTCCCACAATTCTACATAGTGCAATAATATCTCTCTCACTGTCTCTTTTTTCTTACAAAAGCTCATTGGTTATCACTGATACTGAGGATGCCTCGATATCCTTTGCCTTCAAATGTGTTCTTCATTTTTTATATGTTCTTCATCGTACCAACTCAATTTCGGTTATAAATAGCTCCGTTCGATTATAGTTCTAGCTGTTAGATTATGCCCGAATATACCCGAGAACCCGAGGTCGACCTCAAAGTATCAAATTGACCAAATATACACCCGGGTAACAAGCCCTTTGGTTCACTCGTTACCTCGTTTATCTTCTGCCCATCGTTAAAACTCACAATACTAGCATCATCTGCTTTAACAAACTAGCTCGAGAATATATCACGTATTTTTAGAGTCTCATTTAACAAATTTAATTGTAGTTACCATTTTCACGGTAAAAAATTTCTTAAGAAAGACTTGGTCAATTCTTTGTAATACTTGTCCTGGTAAAAATATCTTTCTTAATAAAATATTTCCTTTATGATAGATCTCAATAAATCTTTGACTCCTTTCCTGATCTTGAAAAATAATCTCTTTCCATAATATAGAATATACTACACCCATAATATATTTTCACTTGGTCTTGTAGTATCTCTTCGATATAGTATCTTCCTTCCACACGATAATAGATCTTCTCCACGATTTTAGCAACTTTTCTTTCAAGATGTTGAAAAACTTCCCATCATAATTTCCATAGATTCTTCTTCTGATATTGTAGTAAGCCATTCAATATTTGAAATTTCACTTTCAAATATTATTCCTTCTATGACGCTTGGAGATCAAATCTTTAAAAATAATCTTCCTTGATAAATTCTTCACATATCTATTTTCTCATATTTGTTTGGATCTTTACCAACATCTTCTTTCTTGAATAAACCTATACAAAAATAAGATTACCACAAGTAAATATTCTTTGATTAATAATTATATTAGTTTATTATCATCAAAATTAATACATGAAACCTTGAAGCTAACAACTTGTTCCTTCTCTGGCACACATCGTCAAATCACACCATTGGTACAAATCTGGAAGAGGTGCTCATCCCAATAATAGTCAAAGCAATACCATTTGAGCTTCTTCATTCGGTTTGAAGAGAACTCATTTTGTACAATGCCACTCACAAGCTAAGTCGGCAAACCATGGTATCTCAGTCATTGAAATGGCTAAAAGCTACTCGTCGGGGAAGAAATCATTGATCTCAAGTCCGTCATGTGGCATCCCCTCCACCTCGAATCGAGACAAGTGATCTGCCACTTAATTTTTACTACCTTTGCGATCTTGGATCTCTAAATCGATAGAAGCATCCACCATATTAACCTCACCTTGGAATCCTTCTTGCTCATTAAGTACCAAAACGCCACATGATCGGTGTGGACAATCACCTTTGTACCCATCAAGTACGGGCAAAACTTCTCCATAGCAAAGACAATATCAAGGAGCTCTTTTTCGATCACCGTGTAATTTGCTTGTGCATCATTCATGGTCTTACTAGTATAGTAGACCGGATGGAAACTTTTGTTTATTCGTTGCCCCAAAATTACTCCAACCTCCACATCACTTGCGTCACACATGAGCTCGAAAGGCAAGCTCCTATCTGGTGCGGTAATAATAGGATTAGTAGTCAAACTGAACTTAATCAATTCGAATACCTTCATTCAATCTTTGTTGAAATGGAACTTGGCATCCTTCTCTAAAAGCTTACACAAAGGGTTCACCATTTTGGAAAAATCCTTGATGAATCAGCAATAGAACCCCGCATGACCCAAGAAGCTCCTCATTACCTTCACGGATGTCGAGGGTGGGAGTTTAGAAATCACCTATATTTTGGCCTTGTCGACCTCAATACCATTCTTTGAAATTTTATGGCCAAGGACAATGCCTTCCTCGACCATGAAGTGACATTTCTCCCAATTTAACACCAAATTCGTTTCTTCACACCTTGCCAAGACCTTATCCAAAAATTTCAAGCAATCATCAAAAGAATTACCGACCACGGAAAAATTATCCATGAAGACCTCAAGAAAATCCTCCACCATGTCAGTGAAGATAGACATCATACACCGTTGAAAAGTCGTCGGTGCATTGCATAACCCAAATGGCATCCGCGAGAATGGGAAAGTACCATAGGGACATGTGAAAGTAGTTTTTTCTTGATCCTCCGGAGCAATAAGAATTTGATTGTAGCCTGAATACCTATCGAGGAAACAATAGAAAGCACGACCGGCCAACCTATCAAACATTTGATCAAGGAAGGGAAGTGGGAAATGATCTTTCCTTGTGACTTTTTTGAGCTTGCGATAGTCCATACACACTCTCCACCCGGTCACTGTTCTTGTAGGAATCAACTCGCTCCTGTCATTGGTAACTACAATCATGCCCCCCTTTCTTTGGGACACATTGCACCGTAGAAGTCCATGAACTATCGGAAATAGGGTAAACAATCCCGTCATCCAACCACTTTATGATCTCTTTTTTGACCACCTCTTGCATTGCTTTATTTAGCCTCCTTTGATATTCAATGAAGGGTTTGTCATCATCCTCCAAAATAATCTTGTGCATGCAAAAGCCAGGGCTTATGCCCCAAATATATGCCAATGTCCATCCTATAACTTTCTTCCTCTTTTGTAGCACCGCCAATATAAGTCTACCTGCACGTCATTCAGACAAGAGGAAAGAATAACCTGTAAAGTAGAACAAGGGCCAAGGAATTCATACCTGAGATGTGGAGGCAATGGTTTTAACTCCAAGGCGGGGGGCTCCTCGATTGAGGGTTTTGTTGGAGGAGTTTTTCGGTTTTCAAGATTCAAGGATAACTTGTGGGGTTCATAATTGTACGACCCCATTTCTTGAAAAGCATTCATACATTCCACATAGCTACCCTTCTCTCCATCACCATCAAGTTTGAGCAAAATGGCCTCCAAAGTATCCGCAATATTAATTGTGGTACTAGCATCATCAATAATCACATTGGTCACCAAGTCTATGAATGAACAAACTTCATTGCTATTTGGTTGCATCAAAGATTTGCACACATGGAATATCACCTTTTCATCACCCACCCAGAGGGTGAGCTCACCTGTTTCACATCAACAAGAGTGTTCCCCGTAGCAAGGAAAGGTCTACCCAAAATAATAGGCACCTCATAGTCCACTTCACAATCAAGAATTACAAAGTCCGCCGGGAGGATGAACTTGTCAACACAAACCAACACATCATCAATAATACCCAATTGTCTCTTCATAGTACGATCCGCCATTTGTAACCTCATGAATGCGGGTCTTGGTTGCCCAATTCCCAAAATTTTGAACCCCGAATAGGGCATCAAGTTGACACTTACCCCAAGATCACATAAAGCTTTGGCAAAGTCGGCGCTTCCAATGGTACAGGGGATTGTGAAAATGCCCAGATCTTCCAATTTAGGAGCCATTGAGTGCACAATTGCACTCACTTGACGTGTCATCTTTATAGTTTCATAATTCATCGACCTTTTCTTGGTCACCAAGTCCTTCATGGACTTTCATAAACCGACATTTTCTCCAAGGCCTTAACCAATGGTACATTAATAGACAAACTCTTCATCATGTCAATAAAAATTTTGAATTGGTTCTCACTATTTTCCTTGGAAAGCCTTTGAGGGTATAGAGGAGGAGGCCTTGGCATTGGTCCCTTAGCCTTTGGCACTTTCGGTTCCGGTATGTCAATAATGTGCTCCCTAGATGGGTTCACTTCTTCTTGAGTCTCTTCCACATTTTCTTAAATATCAATTCTCACCACATCATTTGCTTGGACTTCATTTCTTGGCATCTCATCTTCTTGTGCCAATTGTTCCTCATCCACAATTTTCTTTTGGCTTGAGGTGGTTGCAACCCCACCTTTTCCACTCCTTGTAGTAATGTCCATGACATGTCTAGTGTTGTTCCTGCCCTTTGGGTTCACCACCGTATCACTTGGCAGTGCCCCCTTAGTACGAGTGTTCAAATCTTGCGAGATTTGGCCTAATTGAACTTCCAAATTGTGAATATAAGTGTCGTGAGAGGCTAGTTGAGCATCAGAGTCGGCGTTCTTCTCCATCATTTGTTTAAACATGATGTCGATTCGTCCTATCTTATTGTTGGAAGATCTCGGACCTTGAGAAGGATAAAGAGTCGGGTTTCTCGATTGTTGAAACATCAGGGGCCTTTGAAAACCCGACCCTCGGTTGCTGTTGTTGTTCCACCCTCCTTGGTTGTTACCTCCCTAATAGCCTTGATTATTGCCACTCCAATTGCCTTGGTTATTTTGACCATTCCTATTTCCTTGGTTGTTTTGATTGTTCCAACCACCTTGATTACTTGAATTCTAATTTATTTGATTTTCTTGTGGTCACCGTTGTTGTTGACTTGGACCTTGGTTGTTGTTTCTTTGCCCTTGGAAGTTGTTCACATATTGTACTTCCTCCTCTTCCTCGTTGTATTGTCCATCTTTATCAAATCCACTATCATCTTGCTCATAATTTTCAACATGGTTTTGCACTTGAGAACCATTTTGCTTTCTCTTGTATACCATCATATTAACTCCCTCCATTGCATTTACTTGCTTGGGACCTTGCACTTGTTGAAGTCAAGCTTCGGCTAGTTGATTCATTGTGGTGGTCAACTCGGCAATTACTTGCCCATGATCATGTAATTCTTTATGCAAGTGAATCACATTTGGATGACCTTGCAGAACGTTTGCTCTACTTTTCCATGCCGATGAAGTATCCGCCATTTCATATAAGATCTCATAAGCTTCCACATATGGCATTATCATAAAATTTCCACCGGCAGGTTGGTTGACAACGCATTGAATGGTAGTGTTGATCCCCCTATAGAAAGTTTGTTGAATCATAGCCTCCGTCATGTGTTTATTGAGGCACTCTTTAACCATTGTTCGGTATCTCTCCCATATATCATGCAAAGGCACATTGGGTTCTTGTTTGAAAGCTAGAATCTCATCCCTAAGAGTTGACATATACCTAGGAGAAAAGAACTTAGAAATGAATTTCTCGGCCAAACATCCCCGTAAATCATCCTCAGAGACATTGGTCTGTTTACTCCCCCAGCAAGTGTCAACAAATCCTTTCAAGTACTTATATGCATTTTGACTCGGAGCCCCGGTGAAGAATCCCCGTTGTTCCGATAGTGCGAGCATAAAATTTGTGATTTGAAAGTTCCCCACCCTAATGCGGGGTGGGACTATGGTACTTGCGTATCCTTCATTCGACAGCACCCTGTGTTCTGACGCTCATGAAGGAGGTGGGGGTGGAATGGGAACACTGTAATGAGGCGGGCAGCCTCGTCTATTTGCTTGAAGTTCAAGAAGAACCTCATCAACTTGGTCATCATCTACGTCCTCCCCCAATGGCATATTTCCAAGAGGATCATTGTTGCTAAGAGTCATTGTATCACTTACAATTGTTTCACAAAGAGATTAGTAACCGGAAGGAAAAGAAAACAAATCACACACAAAACCAAATATATAGTTAAATCCGTTTTTAGCTCCCCGGGAACGACGCCAAAAATTGATGTCGACCAAATTCACACAACTAAATGGGATTGTGAAGCGATCGATGCAATTATAATTATCCAACGTGAGTCAGGGTCGATTCCACATAGAGCTTATATTGGATTAGGTATATATCTAGACTAAGCGTATGATCTGCCCAAAATGCACTTTCACATGTTTGGTTGTTTCTTTCTATTTCTATTTTTTATGCTAATATTTGTAAATGAAAATCTAGAGAACGATATTTTTGGTATTGTTATTTTTCAAGTTGATATAAGATCTAGGATCGTGACTTCCACCTAGATGGTTACCTAACGGGTTGTGGGTTTTAGGGCAAGCTTGATTGATCGGGCTGTAATATAGCAATAATACGTAATTGCCCACTCTATATCTCTCGGTAGTTAGAGTTGTTTTGTCCAATTTGGTTTTCTAAAGTCCAAATAGGTATTTCACAAGACAAGTGATAAATGCTCAAGTCGGGTCGTACTATCTCTAGATTCAACCCTTTAATTGGGGCTATTCATTTCTTGAGTTCACCCTAATTCTTTGTTAGCCAAGTTTTCCTAGACTTAATCTCTCTTTCTCAAGTAGTAACTAAGTCAATTAGGCATGAATCAATATTTGCAACCATTAATTCTCAAATTCAAGTAAGAACTAGGCTAAATATCACTAACTCAATTACAAACAAGCCCTAAATTAAACACCTATTAGGTACCCACACTAGAGTTATGTCACAACCTTAGCTAAGAAATTATCTACTCATAGAGGGAATTGAAGAAACTAAAGAAGATTAAACTCATAATAAACAATAAAAGAAAGAAAATCCGATGTTAAAATGATAAACTATTACAAAGTTACCCAAATCAGTAAAGGAAAAACGACTATCTACTTTTTGATGTTCAAACTTAACCTAAATTTGACAAAAAGAACTATTTATACCCAGCTGAAATTATCGAATAAAATTGCCCCTGCGAAGGTTCTACTGCCGCACAATTCTGTGTGCAGTCTGCACTTTGGTGTTGGCTTAACAGGATGGACTTTTGCGGCCGCACAATTCTGGGTTGCGGCTGCACTTCTTCAGATTCTGCGGACTGCATAATTATGAATGTGGCCGCACTCTTGAATTTGATCTTTGACATGGAAGGCTTCTGCGGACCGCATATTTTTTAGTGCGATCGCACTTTTGATTCTGCAGCCCCATAATAATGGTGTGGTCCATACTTCTTCATGGACCAAAATCAGATCTCTCTAAACTTAATCTTCTGTAACTGCACTATAATTGTGCGGTCCGCACTTTGTATAGAAAATCTGACATATGAGTCTTTATAGTCTGCAGTCGCACAAAATATTGTGCGGTTTACAATTTGCTCTTTTTTAATTTTTTTTAGTCCTTGTTCAAAATTACTCCTTCTTGAGTTGATTTTTATTTCTTTGGCTTATTTTTCAATAATCCTGTAAGTAAGCACATTTTATCAGTTCTCGGAATTACCTTTATGCAATTTTGAGCTAAAACGCAAGTACAAGGGTGCAAATAAGTAGTCAAAATAACTGGTTATTAGATAGTGGGATAAAATCTTTAGTATTTATGGTTGTGGTTGTTTCATCGGAGAGGTCTGATAATTATCTATTGGAAAGGGCAGTTTGGCAATCTATAGCATCTTGAGAACTGGAAAGAAGCTTCTGATAGAAAGTGCTTGGAGTTGAAGGAGTGTGCTTCATTGATTTATATGGTGTTAATGTCTGGTGGTTAAACTTGATCGGAGGGTGGTTGGTTTGGTGGTTGGGTAATTTTTCCTTACACCTGTTCTCCAAATGACCGAGAAGTACGTTTTTTTTTCTTTCCTTCCCCTTTTAATTAAAAATAAGATATTTTTATTTTTAATTCCTTAATAATATTATCTTATATATAAATATTAGAACATGTTTTAAACCGTTAATCCTAGATATAAGTGTGAATATATTTTAAAAGTCCTTATTTATTTATTTATTTATTTTTAGACTCTTTGTTCAACCGGATATCAGACAAAATATATATTTAGGGGGTTTAATATATGAATTGTTATACAATAAATAATAATATAAAAATTATTATATTGCTATATATAATAAGGGAGAACCAAAGACTTTTGTAATCCTCCCAAAAATTTTAATAAAATATAAACTTTTCAATTAATTACTTCTGGGTTTTAACCTTATTTTTTAAAGTCAAACTTACTTTTGTTTTATGGTTTACTTCTTAAAAGTTGTCCTACCTTATTTTTTCTGTTTTTAATGATGTGAAACTGCTACACGTGGCTGAAGTAGTTGCCTTTTCCCTGCATATCTCATTTTTGTCAATCACTCATTTTCGGAAAGTTTAGCAAATACCCATGGGACGGAAAATATTTATCCGTTCCTATCCATTATTTTGCCCTTTCCCATTGTTTTAATACCTAGCCAAATCAAGTCAATTCAAGCTGCTATAAATCAAGCTAATTCAAGTTAATCCAATTCAAACCAAGTCAAGCCAAGCTAAACCTAATCAAGTCAATTCAAGTCAATTCAAGTCAAGTCAATTCGAACCAAGTCAAACAAAGCCAAGCGAAATGAAGCTAAGCTAAGTCAAATGGGTAAAAGAAGTTGGGATGGGTAATTAGTTTTATTTGGGTAGATATATATTGTAAATAATTTTTAAATGTATAAAAGATGGTATTAGTTTAAGCACAATAGCATAAATTGCTCTTTTTTTAAGACCGCTCCCACCCGGGCCTTTGAAATTGGTAAAAGTAACTTCCTATGGATTTTTTTTTGCCCTTCGGTTACTTTTTACATTATTTGACCTTATACATTTCAGTAACTTTAGGAAAAGTACACCAATTTTTTTCTCCAAATCGACAATTTGTTAGGTCTTACTATGCATTTAGACATGTCCCACGTCATATATTCCTAACCATATTCTTCTCTATTTAGAGCTCATATATATACTAATAAAGACATGTCAGAATTATTTTCGGGTAGTTCTAAATCTTTTATTTATTAATGTACTTAAAATTGTATTAATATACTTATAAGATTAATATTAGGTCAATGTATGTAAAGACTCTAAACTAAAAAAAGTTTAATGGTGTTATTTAGAGGATTCTAAAATATAAAAATATGGGTCTTCTTTAATATGGGTGAATTAAAATATATTACTAAAATTCTAAATGAGTTCATAATAAGCATAACGTGAGTTTGAAGTAAATAATTTCATAAACATTGAAAGTTAAGATTTAAAGGACTAAAACAAATTTTGCTTTTTTATATTGGAAATATACTTATTTAAAATTTTAGTTACTATTTGAGATTGTCATTTTACGTGTTTTTAAGTACTAATCTCATCTATTACTAATTTCTCGATGCATCTTTTTTTTTTTTACTTTAAATAAAATTAAACCTACTATTTTATGGGTTCAATTAAAATATAAATAGCATAAAATATTTGAAAATCACTTAAGATCTTTTAACGGACAAGAGTTGTCTTCAAAAGCTTATGTTGATTCTAGTTTTCGTTGAACTTTTTTCCTTTGCATGCGCATGTCATTTTTTATAACTTTTCTTACTATTTTTAACCTAGAGTGCATATAATACATTTTCAAGAATTAATAAATTAGTATTTATGAAAGAAAAAGTAATAAACTTTATATTTTTTAAAATTTATCAATTACATTAGGGAATGAAGAATAGGAAAAGGAAAATGAGCTAAAATATTAAGCTATCCTAATTTTTGCTGATTTTAAGAGGTGATATATTATTCTTGTTGAACCAAGCACGATTCTCATTTAATTAGTTTTTTTTCTCAGCTCATTGAATTGAATTGAATCTTTTTATGAACAATTTTATCCATTGCATTTGAAATATCTATGATACACTATAAATACTAAAAGTACAAATTATTGACAGTGCCATGTTATAACATTGAAAATGAAGGTAGTGTTATCAGCCAAAATCGAATCTCCTTAAAATTTCTTGATTGGCAACTTAAAGTTAGTATTTTAAGCGTAAGGTATGTAACTAAATTGATCCTTAAGGTTCACTTTGATATATACTAAATTGATCCTTAAAGTTCACTTTGATAAATTTAGGTTTCTTTTTTAATTTCGTCTAAAACTAGCTTAAATCCCCACATTTAACTACATAATTCGTGCCACGTGAAATTGAAACAAGTAATAAAATACGAAAATAAATTTAGAACTAAAGAAATTATATGCTCACAAATTCATAGAAATCCCAAATATTTTTCAATTTATGATATTGTCCAAGTTGTAATTATTTTGAACATTTTAAATTATATTAATTTATAGAATATTGAATCACTTGTGTCCCTTTGGTATTTGCTAATTCTCCAGCCAAACTTGCTTCCTCATAAATAATATTTTTGTTTAACAAAATTATTTAATTATGTGATTAAGAAACTTTAATAATTATGAAGACCTATCAACAAGACTTGATTGAAGTGCCACTATATTAAATTATTTATGCAGTAAAAAAATGTGATGCGAATTAAATTTATTTAATTAAAATAAAATTATTAATTCTAAGAAAAATATCTTGAGTTTGGGCCCGGGTTTATCACGAGCCTCCTGCAACTAGTAGAGAATAAATATACCGGGATTGGTAAAAATTGCATGGGGCGCCCTATTTGGTCGCCCCATTTAATATATATCCATTTTTTAAAAAACTTTTAACTTGTACCCACTTTTTAAATAACTCCAGCCCCCCTTTCTCCTCCTCCTTGCTTTGCAACTCTCTCGAATTATATACAGGAAAATCTCAGCTAAGCAGAAAATATATTGGATCCATTACAACTGGATATCCTTCTAAATGGAATAGCATAAACTTGACATTTAAATGTAAATTAAAATTACAAATATTCACATTTTTCACAGAAAATATCACCAGCATTGAAAGTTCTATGAACCCTTCGAAGAAGATGAATATCTTTCGGACCAAGAAGTGATTCTTTAAGAACAATAGCAATACAATCCTCTGACAAAATTTTCTGCGTTCGAGTAGAAAGAATATAACGAAGAGAACCTTCCGGCATATATGGCAATGAAACGCATAAAACTTCATTAGTATCCAAATAATTCTTGACTGATGTTAAATTTCCACAAGGACTAGGAAAACTCGTATGTGCTTCTAGTTGCAACACGACCCATTCATTCTCATGATAATCAAAGGAGTTATTAATATCTAGGTTAACTAAATAACTTCGACAGTTACAAAAAAAACTTCAGCTCTAGAGCTGAAGTTCGGCAGTGACAAAAATAAAAACTTCAGCTCTAGAGCTGAAGTTCATCAGTTACAAAATAAAAACTTCAACTTTAGAGCTGAAGTTTGCCAGTTACAAAAATAAAAACTTCAGCTCTAGAACTGAAGTTCGCCAGTGACAAAAATAAATTATTGTTATTGCCATGTTTCTTACTTAAATTGTTGACCTTCTATCCGGACTGTACTTCCCCTATAGTATACTCCCCTCCCTCTTAACTATTTAATTTATGTGTTCTTTCCTTTTATTGCATACATATGTATTGAACTGCACAGGTTGGTTTGGTAGTCCTGTCTAGCCTCGTCACTACTTCGCCGGGGTTAGGCCAGACACTTACCAACACATGGGGTCGGTTGTGCTGATGCTACACTTCTGTGCTCTTTTGCACAGATCACAGTATCGCAGCAGCTTTTGGATAGCAGTAGGATATTGATCGGGAGCTGACTTCAGTCAAGGGACTTTTGAGGTATCCTAGCTGACGTTCGCAGGCCAGAGTCCCTTCTTTGTTATAGTTTGTTTTCCTTGTACCAAGACAAACATTGATGTATTTCTATTCAAACTTGTTTGTAGCACTCTTTAGTAGCTCTTGAGTTAGCGACACCAGTCTTGGGCAGAGAAATGTTAAACTTCCGCACTTTGGGTTTTCAGTTATCTATGTTTTAAAGACTTTCGCTTTTATTTAAATGACTCGTTATAATTATTATGTTGGGATGTTATCAAAAAATATTTAAATGCTTGGCTTGCCTAGCTCCGACAGTAGGCGCCATCACGACTCCCGATGGTGGGAAATCTGGGTCGTGACAAGTTGGTATCAGAGCTCTAGGTTACATAGGTCTCGCTACTCACGGACAAACTTGGTAGAGTCTGAGAGATCGGTACGGAGACATCTGTATTTATCCCCCAGAGGCTACGGAGTTAGGAAAAATCTCACTTTTGTTCTTTCTTGTCGTGCGGTTCTATTTCTCAAATACTGATTGTCTTTCTACTCTGTTCTTTCGCAGATGGCGAGAACACATGCTTCCTCTTCTATCGCGCAGCAGCCCGAGCCCCCAACTGCAGTTCCTACGAGGGGCAGAGGCCGAGGCCATGCCAGAGGCCGAGGCAGGGGCAGAGCTCAGCCCCGGGCAACAGTCCAAGAGGTGGAGCCTCATATTGACTATGATGAGGAGGTTCCAGCCCCAGCAGCTCCGATGGGCCCAGCTCAGGTCCCAGGAGGGGTAATGGTCACCCCAGATCTTTAGGACGCTTTAGTCAGATTGGCAGGCTTTATGGAGAGTGTCACTAGAGCGGGTTTGCTTCCAGTAGCACCAGCCACTTCTCAGGCTGGATGAGGAGTTCAGACTCCTGCTACACGTACTCTAGAGCAGGTAGCTCCCCAGGCTCATGTTCCAGTGGTTCAGCTAGCTGTGGCAGCTCAGCCAGGTATTGTGGCCCAGGCCGGCGATGGAGCGGCTATGTCTTCAGATGCTTTGTGGAGACTTGATAGGTTCTCCAAGCTTTTCACCATCACATTCAACGGTACTTCTTCAGAGGATCCACAGGATTTCTTATTCAGCTGCCATGAGATTCTTCGGACTATGGGTATCGTGGAGACCAATGGGGTCGACTTCGCCGCCTTTCGACTTGCAGGATCTGCCAAGACTTGGTGGAGGGGCTATTATTTATCCAGACCAGCATGGTCGCCATCATTGACATGGGATCAATTTGCAGAGTTGTTTTTGGAGAAGTTTCTCCAGTTACTCAGCGAGAGGCTCTTCGCTGGCAGTTCGAGCGCCTCTAGTAGGGCTCTATGACAGTCACGTAGTATGAGACTCAGTTCATTGATTTGGCACGCCATGCTATTGTTATACTCCCCACAGCGCGAGAGAGGGTGCGAAGGTTTATTGATGGATTGATTCAGCCGATCCGTCTCCAGATGGCTACGGGAGCCGGTAGTAAGATTTCTTTTCAGGAGGCAGCCAATGCGGCCTGCAGAGTTGAGATGGCTCTTGCATGGGGAGGTGGTCATGTGTCAGATAAGAGGCCTCTTCATTCTGGTAGGTTCAGTGGTACCTCGTCTGGAGGTAGGGATTCTTATGGTAGAGGCCATTCACCGAGGCCCTTTCAATCAGCGCTCCAGGTCTCTCATGGTACTCTAGGCGGTGGTGGTTCTCAGCAGCATTATTCCGATCAGTAGCCCATCAGTGCACTGCCTTTTCAGAGTTTCCGGGGAGTACATTCAGGTCGATAGGGCCAGCAGTCTCAGCAGCCGAGGGCTTGTTATGGTTGTGGTGACCCCGGTCACATAGTCAGATTTTGCCCTCGAGCCTTGGGTAACTCTCAGCAGCAGGGTCCTCGCCCCATAATTCAGGCACCAGGTGATCCACAGCTTGCCCAGCCAGCTAGAGGCGGGGTAAGGTATCATAAAGGTGGAGGTAGAGACTGTAGAGGTGGAGCTCGGACCGGCATGGGTAAGGTTCAGCCAGTAGCCGATCGTCCCAGAGACATGGTTCAGAGAGGTGGGGCCCAGCCCCGGTGTTATGCTTTGCTAGCCAGGCCAGAGGCTGAGTCGTCAGATGCTGTTATTACAGGTACTATTCTGGTCTGTGGTAGGGATACTTCAGTGCTATTTGACCCTGGGTCTACGTATTCATATGTGTCGTCTTATCTTGCACCCTACATGGCTATGCCTAGTGATGCTTTGGGTATCCCTGTTTATGTATCTACACCGATGGGTGATTCTATAGTGGTCGACCGAGTCCATCGTTCCTGTGTGGTAGTGTTTGAGGGTCTTGAGACCCGTTTTGATTTATTGCTCTTAGACATGGTGGATTTTGATGTTATATTAGGGATGGATTGGTTCTCCCTGTATCATGCTATCTTGGATTGTCACGCCAAAACCGTGACCTTGGCTTTGCCAGATTTGCCCCGATTGAAGTGGACAGGGACCCTAGTACATGCCACCCGCAGTGTTATTTCATATGTGAAGGCTCGACGTATGGTTGAGAAAGGGTATTTAGCTTACCTGGCATATGTTTGTGATTCCAGCACTGAGGTTCATTCTATTGACTATGTTCCTATTGTTCGGGAGTACCCTGAGGTTTTCCCTTCAGACTTGCCGGGTATGTCACCCGACAGGGATATTAATTTCTGTATCAATCTGGCCCTAGGCACGCAGCCCATTTCTATTCTGTTGTATCGCATGTCCCCGCCAGAGTTGAAGGAGTTAAAGGACCAGTTGCAAGATTTGCCAGAGAAGGGTTTTATCAGGCCTAGTATTTCTCCTTAGGGTGCGCCGGTGTTATTTGTGAAGAAAAAGAATGGATCGATAAGGATGTGCATTGATTACCTGCAATTGAACAAAGTGACGATTAAGAACAAGTTTCCACTACCGAGGATTGATGATTTGTTTGACGAGCTTCAGGGTACGAAGGTGTTTTCAAAGATAGACTTGAGATCTGGCTACCATCAGCTGAGGATTAGGGCGTCTGATGTCCCTAAGATAGCATTCCGCACTCGGTACGGGCATTATGAGTTTGTGGTCATGTCATTTGGGTTGACCAACGCCCCAGCAACATTTGTAGATTTGATGAACCGAGTGTTCAGACCTTATTTGGACTTGTTCGTGATAGTCTTTATTGATGATATTCTGGTTTACTCCCTCACCCAGGAGGAGCACGAGCAGCACCTCAGAGTGGTTCTTCAGACTCTGAAGGATAGTCAGTTATATGCTAAGTTCTCGAAGTGTGAATTCTGGTTGAGCTCGGTTGCATTTCTGGGTCATGTCGTATCAGCAGAGGTTATTCAGGTGGACCCGAAGAAGATTGAGGCAGTCAAGAACTGGCCTCGACCAGCATCAGCTACTGAGATTTGGAGTTTCTTGGGGTTAGCAGGTTATTACCGTCGGTTCGTGGAGGGATTTTCATCCATAGAAGCCCCGATGACCAGATTGACTCGGAAGGGTGCCCAGTTCAGATGGTCAGATGAGTGTGAGCCGAGCTTTCAGAAGCTCAAGACAGCTCTGACTACGGCACCGATATTGGTTTTGCCCACAGACTCAGGGCCTTATACAGTTTATTGTGATGCTTCCCGTATTGGGCTTGGTGTTGTATTGATGCAGGATAGCAGAGTCATTGCTTATGCTTCGAGGCAATTGAAGATCCACGAGAAGAATTATCCGGTTCATGATCTAGAGTTGGCAGCCATTGTTCATGCTTTGAAGATTTGGAGGCATTACCTATACGGTGTGACGTGTGAGATGTACACTGATCACAAGAGTCTGTAGTACTTGTTCAAGCAGAAGGAGTTGAACTTGAGGCAGAGGAGGTGGTTGGAGCTATTGAAGGATTATGATGTTACTATTTTGTACCACCCAGGGAGAGTCAATGTGGTGGCCGATGCATTGAGTAGGACGTCCGCTAGCATGGGTAGTCTTGCTTATGTTCCGGTCAGCCAGAGACCACTTGCTTTGGATATTCAGGTCTTGGCCAATCGGTTTGTGAGGTTGGACATTTCTGAGCCTAGTAGAGTGTTAGCTTGCACGGTCGCTCATTCTTCATTATTGGAACGTATCCGTGGTCGGCAGTTTGATGATCCCCATTTGTGTGTCCTGAGAGACACGAGGTGACCTTAGATGATGATGGTGTTTTGAGGTTACAGGGGCGAGTTTGTGTGCCCAATATTGATGGGATTCAAGAGTTGATCTTAGCGGATGCCTATAGTTCTCGGTATTCTATTCGCCCGGGCGCTGCGAAGATGTACCAGGACTTGCGACAGCATTATTGGTGGCGTAGGATGAAGAAAGATATTGTTGCATATGTGGCTTAATGTTTGAACTGTCAGCAGGTCAAGGATGAGCATCAGAGGCCTGGTGGTTTGCTCTAGAGGATTGAGCTTCCCAAGTGGAAGTGGGAGAGGATTACCATGGATTTCATTACTGGACTTTCGATGACTCGAAAGAAGTTTGATGATATTTGGGTCATTGTTGATAGGCTGACCAAGTCAGCGCATTTTATTCCCGTTGCAGCCACCTATTCATCGGAGAGGTTAGCTGAGATCTACATCCGGGAGATTGTTCGCCTTCATGGGGTGCCGGCATCTATCATTTCGGACCGGGGTACGCAGCTTACCTCGCGCTTTTGGAGAGCAGTTCAGCAGGATTTGGGCACCCAGGTTCAGTTGAGCACAACGTTCCATCCTCAGACGGACGGCTAGTCCGAGAGGACTATTCAGATATTGGAGGATATACTTCGAGCCTGTGTCATTGGTTTTGGAGGCTCGTGGGACCAATTTTTGCCTTTAGCAGAGTTCGCCTACAACAACAGCTACCAGTCCAGCATTCAGATGGCTCCATATGAGGCGTTGTATGGTAGGCGATGTCGGTCTCCAGTCGGATGGTTTGA
>MU711454.1:3427-18210 GCA_026770625.1 Nicotiana glauca | reverse complement strand
GTAGTTGAACAAATAGAGATAAACAACCAATTCAAAACTATATTAATATAACAACCAAATCATCCCCAACGGGTTTCACCAAAACCCTAGAAAACAAATTAGCTATTCATAATACTAAGTAAAACTACAATACTAAAAATCATAACCAACAATAAAAAAATAGGAAGAGGAAGGAAAAAACTTGTTGAAGAATTCTCCGCCTTGCTCTCAATGTGTTCTTGCCTCCTTAGGTCTAATTTGTGTCAAAAATATGTCTTTCTCCTCAAAAATACCGTTTTCCCATGTATATATACCAATTAGGGTCGGGACCAAAAAATTATACCTTTTCCTAGGCAAAAAAGGATAATATTTCACGCCTAGACTGCCGCGGCCGCGGCGTGGACCGCGGCCAACTGCGGAAGGCACTGCCTCAAACCGCGGCGCGGACCGCGGTGCCAACCGTGGTGCACTTTCTACTGAATTTTTCTCCCTGTTCCGCTTAGAATTTGAAAACATGTAAAACATGCAAATTGTAGTCCTTTGAGTTAGCTTTCCAACCATATATTATGGAGCCCAAATGGAGGTCTGAGCAAAAGGTTATTTCTATTTTACCAGACAGTGCGCAATATACCTCCTCGAGTCTTCGTTCGTACTTAATTATCAAATTTGACCCCCGAACATGATCCCGGCTTAAATCCTTGAGCTTTTACTTAGACTTCAAAGCTTCAAATAACTTAAATTCATTTCATAACATCTATATAGCTCGGAATCACACCTACAAGGCATAAAACACACAATTAGTGCAAAATACTAGCGATTAAAGCACAACCCAACTAAAGTGCGGTAAATTAGAGCGTAATAATCAACTAAAATATGTAATTATAGCCTATCATCAGTCTGATGCTTGTGAGAAAAGTTTTCAGGAATTGAAGTCGAGGTTGACCTTGGCACCGATATTGGCATTGCCGGAAGGCATGGAAGGATTTGTGGTCTATTGTGATGCCTCCAGGGTCGGTTTAGGGTGTATGTTGATGCAGCATGGGAAAGTTATAGCGTATGCTTCAAAGCAACTCAAGAATCACGAGAAGAATTACCCGACGCATGACTTGGAGCTTGCAACAGTTGTATTTGCATTGAAAATATGGCGGCATTATCTTTATGGGGTCCAGGTGGATGTGTTCTCGGACCACAAGAGTCTCCAATATTTGTTCAAACAAAAGGAGTTAAACTTAAGGCAGCGGCGGTGGTTGGAGTTGCTTAAAGACTATGATATGAACATCTTGTACCATCCAGGAAAGGCAAATGTGGTGGCCGACGCCCTTAGTCGGAAATCCATGGGTAGTTTGGCTCACTTGGGAGTGGATCAAAGGCTTCTAGCTCGGGAGGTTTATCAACTGGCCAGCCTTGGGGTTTGTATTTCAACCCCAAATGAGGAGGAAATTATGGAGCACAACATAGCAGAATCGTCGCTTGTAGCGGAAGTCAAGGAAAAGCAGTTCATTGATCCAACGTTGGCTCAAATGAAGGAGGCAGTTCTAAGTAACAAGATCTCAGCATTTTCACTCAACAACAATGATGGGGTGTTGCGATGCCAAGGTAGGCTATGTGTCCCAGATGTGGATAATCTTCGAGAGAGGGTAATGGCAGAGGCTCATCATTCCAGGTATTCGCTGCACCCAGGTTCTAAAAAAATGTATCATGATCTCAAGGAAATTTATTGGTGGAGTGGGATGAAGAGGGGTGTGGCGGACTTTGTATCGAAGTGTCCGAATTGTCAGCAAGTAAAAGCCGAGCATCAGCGGCCCGGTGGGGTAACCCATCTTATGGAAATACCAACGTGGAAATGGGAGATGATCAATATGGATTTCGTGGCAGGACTACCTTGCACTCAGCGCAAGTTCGACTCAATTTGGGTGATAGTGGATCGACTCACCAAATCAGCTCACTTCTTGCCAGTCAAGTCCACGGATACTGCAGAACAATATGCCCGATTGTATATTAAGGAAATAGTAAAGCTTCATGGTACTCCCCTTTCTATTATTTCAGATCGAGGGGCTCAGTTCACATCTAACTTTTGGAAGAAATTTCAACAAGGTTTGGGCACTCAGGTAAATCTCAGCACGGCTTTTCATCCGCAGACCGACGGCCAAGAAGAGCGAACTATTCAGACACTTGAAGATATGTTGCGGGCTTGTGTCTTGGATTTCAAAGGTAATTGGGATGATCACTTGCCCCTTATAGAATTTGCTTACAATAACAACTTTCATGCTAGCATTCAGATGGCCCCATTTGAAGCATTGTACGGAAGGAGATGTAGGTCTCAGATCGGATGGTTCGAAGTAGGTGAAGCAGAATTGATAGGGCCAGATCTCGTACGTCAGGCTATGGAAAAAGTTAAAGTTATTCAGGAAAGGATGAAGACTGCTCAGAGTCGCCAGAAATCCTATGCTGACGTGCGTCGAAGATAATTGGAGTTCCAAGTAAATGATTGGGGGTTTTTGAAGGTGTCTCCGATGAAGGGAGTCATGCGATTTGGGAAGAAGGGGAAACTGAGTCCTAGATATGTCGGGCCTTATCGGATCACTCAAAGGATCGAACAAGTCGCTTATAAGTTGGAATTGCCCCCTGAAATGTCCCTAGTGCACCCGGTGATCCATATGTCCATGTTAAGGAAAGTGGTTGGAGATCCGTCCACTATCGTGCCAGTTGAAGACATCAAGGTTACTAAGGAGTTATCGTATGAGGAGATTCTGGTTGCTATTCTGGATAGGCAAGTCCATAGATTGCGAAATAAGGAAATTGCTTCAGTTAAAGTGTTATGGCAAAGTCAACAAGTCAAAGAGGCCACGTGGGAAGCGAAAGATGAGATGAAAGGAAAATACCCCATTTGTTTGAACAAGTCTAGAAGTGGTCATGTGAATTCTTGTCCCTAAGCGAACTAGTATTGTGTCCCATTTGGTGCAAGGACACCTCATTTCTTCCCTAAATGCTTTGTTATTGTAATTCTCCAAAGTTGTGCCAGAATTTTATGCGTTGTGATTATTTGAGCCATAGGCAACCCTTCTTGTTAAATGTAAGTACTGTACTCTTGTGATAAGTAAATGGCTTATGATAGTGCAGATGAGTAATGCTTAATTTAATTGTGTGTAATGTACCAAAGTGGTTAAACGTGTGTCGAACTCCTTAAGGTAACCGACTATGTGCAAAAGTGTGCTGAGAAATTGAATATGTACAAGTGTGAAGGTAATGAATTGTATATCGGTTATAGGGGTAACAACATTAGTGAAATGGTGCTTGGAAATATGTTTTGGGACTCTCTGGCAGGTAAATATGTCCAAATTACAAGGGAAACTCTGGCGAATTCTTTCTAAAATATGAGAGTTAGAGGAAATTTAGGAGCTTGCATATCATGTTTTCAAACCATCTGATTTTCAAAATCCTCATTCAAGGACGAATGATCTTAAGCAGGGGAGGTTGTAAGGCCCCAAGAGAATGAGTGCTCAAATCCTAGCAACTCGTAGAGTCAGTCCACCTATGGTCGGACCCTTTTTACTGATTTTGCACTTAAAAATCTAGAGTTAGAGTTTTCCAGAAAAGTGTCGTTTTGGCGGTTCAGAATGCGGCCGCAGATCAGGTATGCGGACGGCATTTCTGCCGTAGAGTTGAGCAGGTGAGCAGCCAAATTGGATGTTGAAAATGCGGTCCATTATGCGACCGCATAATCAGTATGCGGACCGCATTCCTACCGCAGAGTTAATCAGAGAGTTAGTCTAATTGATGTTAGAAGTGCGGTCCATTATGCAATCGTATAGTCAATACGCGGACCGCATAGTTGTCGCATAATTCCCTCAAGGATTTTTGGAGGTCAGTTCTGCGGTGCATTATGCGACCGCAGAACAAGAATGCGGACCGCATTCCCATCGCATACCCAGGCAGGGATGTTCAGTGATTGGGGACTCATCTGCGATCCAATCTGCGGACCGCATATCAATTCTGCGATCGCATAATGCGACCGCAGACCCGGCTCGGGCTTCTATTTTCTAAAATTTTAAACCCGACCCGCTCTCTAATAAAACACCCCAACCCCTCATTTTAACATATTTTCTGAACAAAATAAGAGAGAGGGAGGAGAGGTTCTAGAGAGAGAAAGTGGTCATCATCAAATTGATTCTTCAAAAAACTAGTAGGGCCGGGGAAAATCCTAATTGATTGCCTTCGTTCCCACTCTTACAGGTAAAATCCCTAACCCTTTTTCCTTGATTTCCAGATTTTAAGCTAAGGGAGAGTGTCTCATGCATGTCTTTCAAAACCTAAAATTTAGTAAGGGGAATTGGGTAGAAGTAAGGGGCTGTGCTCGATAACCTAAATAAGCTTGGATAGTAATTGTGAACTTCAAATTCTAAGGCGCATGTGTTAATTTGTGAACTAGATTGACGTGGCTAGATTACTTGGTGACTGAATATAGGAGTTTAAAAAGGGAATTTGACTCCAGGTATGTATGTCCTTGTGAAATCGCCTTGTTTGGTGTACGTATGCTCGGTAGGTGATGTGAACGTGAATTACTTGTAAATTTCTTGTGGTTGGTATGTTGTGATTGTGTTAAGTGTCTGTAGTTGAGAAATAATGACTAAAGGAAATAGTAACTAATGCAATTGGAAATAACTGTGGTAACAATATTTATGGGTTGTCGAATATGATGGAAATAATACTGACGGTTATGGGAACACTGGCTATCTTGTTATTGTTACTTCTTGAGAATCATTGTTGTTGATCTTGTAAATTGTTATTGTGGTTGTGTTGTTTGTGGATTAGAACTATTCAGTGGGATCGGGTTGCACGCCGCAACACGAAGTTATAAGGTGCAGGTTGTGGTGATAAGGGTGGCCGAGTAATAAAGGTGGACGAGGTACCAAGGGTGGAACAATGATCGAAATCACTCTTGAAATAAATATTTGGGCAATTTGTGAAATCATTGGTGTGGACATTGTAGAAGGTGGGAAACCCGAAGGATTGAAACTTGTTTGGCTTGATTGTACTTTTTGTGTGTGAATTGGTTATTTCTTCTATTGCTGTTTTCTACTTGTGTACGGCTTGAGTTTACTTGGGATAAAGTTTGTCCATACATACCAGTACAATTCAAATGTACTGACGTCCTTTTTGCTGGGGGCGCTACATTCGTGTTATGATTGTAGGTGGATCTATAGCAGGTACTCCAGTCCACCGATCGTAGCTCCTCCTCACTTCCGGTCAGCAGAATTGGTGAGCCCCTCTCCTTCTGGGGCCCTGCGTGGCTCATGCCGCTTCTGTTCCTATCTATTGGAATCTGGTTTTTGGTATTTGTAAAAGGTATAGCCGGAGCCTTGTTACCGAAAAATATTGTATTAACTTCTTTCATCTATAGAGGCTTCGTAGACAGGAAACGTGGGTCATGAACTTATGTAATACGTATTTTGTATATTGGGGCAATGTAAAATGTAAACCACGCTAGTAACCATGTATCTTGTCTATGTTTTGAAATGAATTGGTGTTCTAAATTAGTCGTATGGTCATTTCACTTGGCTAATAAGTAATGGAAGAGGTGGGGTAATACGTGGGATAGGAAAGGCACCCTGGTCCGCTTGACTGGGGATACCCGGTCGAGTGCCGGTCATGTCCCTCAGAATTTGGGGCGTGACAAACTTGGTATCACCATACCCCTTTATATGCTTTAAGTTATGGTTCAAAAACATGGCAATGTCTGAAATCATTGTCCATGGATATGAACTGGACCCTTTTGGGCCATGAGCTTTGTCAATTTCCCATCCCTTCTCCCTTATTGTGTGTGTTGAGTAACAGCCTTGGCCTGCCAGTATTTCTGATTATTGTTCAGGCCATGGCTTGACCTCCAGTAGGTCTTTACTCTCTAAATGCTTGATCAACAGGTTTGGGGTGTGCCAGTCTATTTTGTAGTTGGCAATGACCACCAGCCTGCCTGGGTAGCCCCCTACCCTTTCTATTGCACTTACACCCATTCTTAGAACTTAAGTTCTGCCCCTATTGTTTGAGCCTTGCCTTGGGACCCTTGAGCTCCCTCTGAACTTGGACACATAAGGGCTGGCCCTTCCACACTGCAAAACTCAATTTCTGATTAACATCTTGGGTGTATGCACTGCTTGGGGTTCCTGAAATCCCTTGGATCTCTGAAACACTTTAGATGAGAGAAGGATTGGAAATCTGGATCTCGGAAGTGGCTCAATCTCTTATTATTAGGCCTCAAGTCTAGATTAGGCTGCTCGTATGTAGTTGAGGATTTATGATGTATTTTTTAATTCCAGTTCATTTCTTTTGGGTTGTAATAACTTGTACAAACTCGGGGAACTTCAGTAAAAAGGGGGTTGGGATTTATTTTTATGCATCAAGGGTAGAGATCATGCCTATAGGAGTTTGTTATGATTTCTGCAATTTCACGCCTAGAAATCATGCTTATAGGGTAACTCTTAATTTCTGCAATTTCACACCTAGAAATCATGCCTATAGGGTTTAACTTTTAATTTCTGCAAACATGCCTAGATATCATGCCTATAGTTTAACTTTTAACTTCTATAAACTCATACCTAGAAATCATGCCTATAGGATTCATTTATAATTTCTGCGTCTCCGCGCATAGACATCCTGCCTACAGGATTAACTTCCGTTGTTGTATAAAGTACGGTCTATAGACTACAACATTCTGCATTTATAAACATCACTAGGCAAACAGTTTATAGGTTTAATAACAAGAGCTGTATATAGATACCATGTTCCTAGGATCTTTGTTAACGTCTAAAAGGTGTCCAAATCAGCATACATATAGAAAGCATGCCTATAGGAAATCTCGAATCTGAATAGAGGTAATATTAATTACTGAACTCGTAATGTCCTGTTAAAATTTGTAACCCCTTTTCAGTATGCATCTTTTTCTAAAATCAGTATACATCACGCCTAGTTCTAACCAACACTTAGAGGATTAACAATCAGATCGGTTTTAGTTAACTGCATTCGAGTAAGCCTAATGTAGACTTTTCGCCTAAGAATATGCGTTGAACCAGTCCACTCGTCGCTTTATTTAATTAAGACCAAAAACAGTACGTGTAAGACATGCTAACCTCTATGATTTTTGCTGGTTTATGGAGGCATATTTGAGCCCCGTTTGCTTGCCTGATTCCCTCTATTTGCACTTATGTGTTTTGGTTGACGCCTTAGCACTTTGTCCTTTGAAAACTTCTAAAAGCCCCAAACCCCTTTCCCTTTAGGATTAGTAGTCCATTTGCCTCCGGGACTGATAGGATTGGGGCGGGTAATAGCATGCAATAAGTAACGATACCATTCCGCGCTTTAATACCTTAACGGGGTGGGAAGGGTAGAAATGGAGATGATGATCACATGATAACACTACGCGTACAATTGGATACCGGTGTTGTGTAAATAATCCATGTGATTTATAAACCTAGGACCCCCCTTCCCTCTTTATTAGTTTGTTATTTTCAGAATTTTAAAAGCTGTCCAATTTTCAACTTCCGCTTCTTTTAATTCTTTTAAGTTGTTTGCATTAATTATTTGACCCCTTCTTTTTCCCTCACACCCTTCTGTGATTATAAAACTACTTCTTTCCAGATTTCAGCATTTTAAAATCCTTTTGTGCTTTTTATTTGCAATTGTTATGTGAATGGTTTCATCGTATTTGCGATGCTTGCTTGTCTACTTGTTGTTCGCATTTAAAGTCACAATTGTAGCATGGCTGGGAACCACACTAGTGGATCTTGGGGGGTGCCTAATGCCTTCCCCTCAAGATAATTTCTAGCCCTTAACCAAACTCTGGTTTTCATCTCAAATTCTTTTCTTAAAGTGTCCTAATGCACTATAATCATTAGGTGGCGACTCTCCAAATCCAAAACCCAATTCCCAAACGGGAATAGAGTTGTCTTTCCTAAATGTCGTAAACCCAATTTCGCGAGGAAAAAGGGGGCGTCGACAACTATGCCAACAAGGGAATTCAACAGTAAAAATATATATGTCCCAGCAAGGGAGAATCAGCTATAACCAATCTTAACTCAACTCCTACATATCTCAATTATCACCGATACTCAATCATAAACAATTACCACGAAAATAGACTAAATCTTTGCTCAATATAGTGAATCACCAATTAAAGTATCCGTAGTATCTTTTAAGAACACAACAAATAGCAATTTAAGACTCACGGTCATGCTCGACACCAACGTATAGATACTCGTCACCATCCCTATACTTCGTATCAACAAGAAGCAAATAGCAAATAAGACACAACTCCTAATCCCTCAAGCTAAGGTTAGACCAAACACTTACCTCGAATTTCCACGGCTAACTCAAGCCTCAAACACTGCCTTTCCTTTGGAATTCGGCTCCAAATCAATCACATCTGTACATAATCGACTTCATGCCTAATTATAGCTTTCTAATCATTCTTCCCAAAAATTCAAAAATCGACCCCGAGCCTGCATGGTCAAAATACGAGGTTCGAACTAAAACCCGATCATCCATTCACCCACGAGACCGAATATATAATTAGTTCCAGAATTCGACCCCAAAACGAGGTCTAAATCACACTTAATAAAAAAACCCTAGCTTTTCCCAAATCCCTAATTTTCTACCCTTAATACATGTTTTAGGCCTAGAAATCTAGTGAGTGTTAATGGAAATTGAAGAAAATAAATCTAAGATTACATATCTAATTGGTGGTGAAATTCCCTTTCAAAAATTGCCCAATTTGGAGTTAAGATGAAGAAGTTATGAGTTTTTGGTGTAATCTCGTAATGGCTACTGTTTTGGTCTTTTAAAATAACTGGGCGAATTTACTCATCGCTCGCTACAGGTACATCACGTTCGTGATGGTTTAGGCTTGCTAGACCATCGTGTTCGTGGAAGACAGCTTGCGTTCGCAGAGAAGAAACTCCTAGAGCCTCGCTTTCGCGTGCAAGAATTGCGTTCGCATAGGTCAAATGCCCCACCCACTGCATATGCTCAATTAACCTTCGCGCTCGCGTGGCCAGGACCGCGTTTGCGAAAGGAGGGCCCACCAAGGCTTCGCGTTCGTGACCTGGGTTACGCGTTCGCGTAGAAGAAATTTTCCTTTAGCACAATTAACACATCACGTTCGCGAGGGTCCTCTCGCGAACGCGAAGAAGGAAATACCAGAAAGCCAACAACTGAAAACCTGCAACCTTTTAAGTGTTTAAAACCTTCCGAAACTCATCCGAGCCCTCGGGGCTCCAAACCAAACATACATACTAACTCAATAACATCATATGAACTTATCCGTGAGATCAAATCGCTAAAATAACATCATTAACAATGAATTAAACCTCAAAATCAAAGAATTTTCTCAAACTTCTTAAAAACATCAATTTTTGTAATTTAGGTCCGATTCACGTCAAATGGCATCCGTTTTTCACCAAATTCCGCAGAAATATCTTAAATTATATATAAGACCTATACCGGACGTCGAAACCAAAATATGAGCCCGATACCATCATGTTCTAATCAAATTTCATTTCAAATTCCTTTAAACGATTTCAGAAAATAATTTTCTTTAAAAATTTATTTCTCGGGCTTGGGACCTCAGAATTCGATTCCGGGCATACGTACAAGTCCCATATTTTCCTACGGACCCTCCGGGATCGTTAAATTATGGGTCCGGTCCGTTTACCTAAAATGTTGACCGAAGTCAAATTAACTCATTTCACAATTAAAATTTATCATTTTCCACAGATTTTCACATATAAGCTTTCCGCTACGCGTCCGGACATTGCACGCAAATAGAGATGATGCTACATGAGGTTTTCAAGGCTTTGGAAATATAGATTTTAATTTAAAAACAAGTGATGACCTTTTGGGTAATCACATTATGATATGAGCAAAAAGACTGTGGGGGGGGGGGGGGGGATATCCTAGACTTTGAATTTATTCACAGACCAACTTCTTAAATGGCAGGAAGAGTATTAAGGAACTCACAAGAGCTATAGGTTACAAAAATTGTAAGTGTATCAGTCAACATTCGAGGACGAATATTGAAAAGGGGGGAATGATGTTAGGCCCAGCAATATTACGTTGATAGTATGTCTCGTAGTATTAAGTTACAATAGTATTGCACCCAGCAGTATTATATTAGGGTGATGTTATGCTTCGCAGTATTAAGTTACGACGATGTTGCATCCTGTAGTATTGTGCATTGAATTTGTTGTAAGGTAATTGACATCAGTCCGAGGAAAAGATTATATTGAGATTATAAGGATTGTACGTGTTATGAAGGATAAAGGGGTACAAGGATTAATAAAACGAGTTTCGTTGAAAGTGGCTAATTTGGAATAAAATACGGGTCGAGCGATAATACCCGATAATTATGAACTATTACCATGTAAGATATCATATAACCACGGTAGTATAATATATATAAAGTATATATGAAGTATTTTAAAAATAAATATAATTTTAAGTAATTTGTGGTAATTTTTAAATTATGCAAGTAATTGATTAATTATCGGATAATAGAACAATATCCAGTTAACTAATAAGCGGACAAAACTTAACTAATTATTCCCAAAAGACATGTGGCACAAGGCCACTAACTAGGAAGGATGACTCATTAAAATGAGATAGGTGGCTATATCTAAATTAACCTAAAGATGAGTCTTAATAAGACTTATAAGAATCTGATCCATTAAATCATTTAGAATCTTTGGCAATTCAACTCGTATCTTTGAGCTAAGAACGTTGAAAACCAAGAAAGTGTAAGTTCCAATAGTTTCTTTCCTCTTGTAATTTATTATCTGCCATAATTGTCCACAAAAATTGGGACAAATGGCCTTAGGCAAGATCAAATTTTCGGATAACATTGATCTTATGGTATTCATGGCTTTATAAATCTTGTTGGTATTATATGGCCAAGATTTATGGAGAAGAAAGATTTGCTAAGTTTATGTAGAAATAGCTCAATGGAATTAAGAGGTATATGTTGGGCTCCATGGGATGAATCTTTTCAAAAGATCATATGGTGCTAGAAAATGAAGAGAACACCAGCTCGTGAACTATAATTGGGTATTGATTAATTCAAGTTCGAAAATTTTGAAACAGGTATGTTAAGGCTAAGATCTTCCTTCATTTTGACATGATCTTGTCATTACACAAGTTTGATAACGAAACATAAAGAAAAATTTACATCCCAAAATTTACGCATATTTTGCTAGTCTCGCAAGTTACAGTATTCTTTTTATCCGGAGTTCATATTCAGTTGAGTATTTCCTTCTTCCAGTCAAGAGAGCAGAGAGCTTACATAGATATAGTATTAAAAGTATTTTCATTATCATCGAGCTATAATCGATGGGCATGCCCCTATTGGGCAACCTCTGATCAGATGGTAAGTTATATACCGAGCCTACTGTGGCCGAGTGCATATGAGCAAGCCCAATTGGTCGAGATATAGAGCCTAGTATGGCTGAGCGCCTATGAGCGATCCTACTATGGCAGAGCAGTTATATATATGCCGAGCCTACTGTGGCGGAGCGCTTATGAGCGAGCCCAGTAGGTTGAGATACAGAGCCTAGTATGGCCGAGCGCCTATGAGCGAGCTTACTACGGCATATATATATATATATATATATATATATATATATATATATATATATACACACACACATAGCTTTGTATGGCCGGACAACTATTTTACTTACTATATTTAGTGAGTTGAGTCAGTATCATATCTTCAGATTATCTTTGACTTCCAGCTACTTGCGGTTATTATATTATCAGTTCAGTTTTAGCTTTCAGTATATTGCCCTGCATACTAGGTATATTATTTCGTACTGAAATCCCTTTTGTTCGGGGACGCTACGTTTCATGCCCGTAGGTCCAGACAGACAGGTCGATAGCCCTCCAAGTAGGCTATCAGCTCAACGGAAGATGTTGATGCACTCCATTTGCTTTGGAGTTGTGTGTTTTGTTAGTGGCATTTAGACGTGTATTGTTTGGTATGGCGGGAGTCTGTCCCGACCTTAATGATATTTATGTACTCTTAGAGGCTTATAGATATATGTCGTGTACATGAAAGATTATATGGTCTTGTCGGCCTATGTTTTGAATTTATAAATGATCATGTTGGCCTATTAGGCCCGTATGGCACATGTATATGATAATGTAATAAGAGAGAGATACGTTACATTGGTGCTCGGTTGAGTAAGGTACCAGATGCCTGTCACAGACCATTGGTTCGGGTCGTGACATCAAGACACCAGAACCATTCCCTTAACTAATAAAGCAGAGTACGAAGCTTTGATTGCAAGGCTCAAACTGGCTCGCATACTTGACTCTGAGGCGGTTGAAATCAAAAGTGATTCGCAGTTGGTGGTAAATCAGGTCTACGGGATCTTTGACACCAAAGAGGACCGTATGCAACAATATATGGTAAAGTTTCAGGCTCTGTTGGCACAATTCCAAGAGTGGTCAATTACTCATATCCTGAAGGAAGAAAGTACGAAAGCGGATGCATTGGCAAACTTGGGCTCATCAGAGAAATCAAGGGATCAAAATAAGGGATTGTGGTACAACTAATGAATTCTGTCCTGGATACAAATGGATACTATGAGGTGAATTCAGTTGGTTTGGTCTGGGACCAGAGAATAAAATAATCGACTATATCGAGAACGGGAAGTTGCCCGAAGATCCCAAAGCGTCACGAGCTCTACTCATAAAAGTTGTACATTATAGCTTCAAGAAAGGCCAATTATATAGAAAATCCTTCCAAGCCCCATTGGCCCGGTGCTTGGGGAGCATCCGAACCTAATTACATCATAGGAGAAGTTCGTGAAAGAATATGCGACAACTAATCGGGAGCAGATTCTTTGGTGCTGAAATTAGCTCGGGCGGGATATTACTGGCCCCGTATGGAAGAAGGTGCCAAAGACTTCGTCCGAAAATGCGATAAGTGCCAACATTATGCACCACTAGTACATCAACTGATAGAACCCTTACATTCGGTTCTGTCCCTGTGACCTTTCATAAAATGGGGGATAGACATCGTTGGACCGCTGCCACCGGCTCGTGGAAAGGTAAGATTTCTTTTAGTTTAGACTGACTATTTTTCTAAATGGGCGGAAGCATGTCCTTATCAGAACGCAAAGTGGTCGAATTTCTATGGGAAAATAAAATTTGAAAATTCGGAATACCAAAAGAGATAGCATGCGATAATGGGCTACAGTTTATCGTCGCAAAAATTACAAAAAATCTTGAATATTTGAAGATAAAGAGGATCACCTCTTCACCTTATCATCCGAGTCCAAACAGTCAAGCGGAGTCAATAGACAAAGTGATTCTTTAAAATCTTAAGAAAAGATTAAAAGCGGCAAAAGGCAATTGGCCCAAAGAATTACTAGGAGTTCTATGGGCCTAACGAACAACGGCCAAGTCGAGCACATGAGAGACTTTTTTTCCCTTGTGTACGGTGCAGAAGCTCTAATCCTGGTGGAAGTGGGAGAATCCACTTTGAGATATTGCTAGGAAGATAAAGAATCAAACAATGCAGCAATATTAATCAACTTAGAGCCGCTCGAGGAACATAGGGACTTGGGACGTGTAATAATGGAAGCTCAAGAGTAGATAATGGAGCGATATTATAATTGAAGATCCAATTTCCGTTATTTCAATATAGGAGACGTGGTTGGTCTTAAGGAAAGTAACCCAAAACACCCAGGAACTCAATGAGGGGAAGCTGGGGCCAACGTGGGAAGGTTCCTACCGAATCTCGACTATCACTGGAAAAAGGTTCATACGAGTTGGCGAACCAAAATGGAAACAAATTTCTCAGCAATTGGAACGCAGTGCAACTCAAAAGATATTATTGCTAATGAACAAACTCCAATCTGAAAGTATGTGCTGCACTATTTTTTCCTTCATTCAGCCTTCGTCCCAATTTATTTTTTCTAGCAAGGTTTTTAATGAGACAGTGATAGAAAGTATACTACGAAAACAATAGCAATAAGACATTCGTTAGCAAGGCAAACAAGCAAGTTTTCACTCGGGGCGGTTAGATAATCTTTAGCTCGATAGCAAATTCCTACTGGGAAGTTAAGTTTGCTATCGGACAAAGGTTACCCAAACATTCTCGAGCACAAACCACTAGAGGATTATTAGATAGTCCTTCACTCCATAGAATGTGTTCCTAAGGGGAAGTAAGGTGTGTTGTCGAGTTATGAATTATCTAGCAATTCATTGGTGGAATCTTTGAAGGCACAAGACTTCCAGTGTCCCAATTCGCATTCTTCGCATTCGAACACGGGGAGAGAATATATGAGGATACGACATCAATAACTACCACGTCGACCGAAAATGAAAATCCGAAAGTATTAACGTGTCATCGAGATCAGGGACTGCACAGCTAGCCCCGTAGAAAAAAGTTGTACAAAATAGCCACAAGCAATGTCAATTTCTTTTTTTAGCATAACAATTACTTTTGTAGTTTTAAAAATAGAAGGAATTAAATGTAATGAAAGCCTTTTGTTTTTATCTTGTTTCTTATCTGAACAATGAACTAACTTTATCATTTGAAAGTTAAACAAGTACTTCAAATGTTAGTGTCATAATGAACAGGCGATGTCCTCTTCAAGAGCACCGTAAACATAAGCGGGCTCTCTCTTATAAAAATATTCGCGTTAAAGGGTTGGTTTCAGAAGAATTTATGCCCAAAATCAAAATGTATTCAGGGGAAGAATACACCCGAAGACGTATATGAAAAGACACAAAAAAAGTAAACTTGTGCA